>JAHBCN010000108.1:0-291837 GCA_019359885.1 Listronotus oregonensis | reverse complement strand
TGGTGTGGAGAGGGGAAGAGAGGGACGCCATACATGTACTTGGAAATTGCCCAGCACTAGGGCACATGGGGAAATGTCTAGGTACAGCATGGCTGGACCTAAATGACATTAGATTCCTACCACTAACGGGCCCGCATCACTAGTGAGGAAATTGGGGCTCTAGTAAGCAAAACGACAGCACCATATTTGTAAAAGGAATGCATATTGGGACAGTACAGGGTGACAGAACCTGTGTATGTTAAAGGGGGGTTGGTGTGGAGCATAATGGGCTTAGGCCTCAGTGCTCGGGCCCCCCCAAGCGAGGGAACTCACCATGCTACAATAGATAGATAGATAGATACTTTTTATGACATTTTATCTTAAATGACATTGGTTTTTTTTGGCTGGTATATTTATAGTTTTAAAAAAAAAAAAAAAAAGGTGATGGGGTGTGTTAATTGATTTTAAGTTTACCTGAATGTACTTCAGCATCAAGCATAGGTAACCATGTATTATTTAAATTAACAGATATTGATGCTACACATTTATCTTTTTAACCCCGTTTCAGTCTATTTGTCCTTTCCAAGGGACAAACCATTGGGGTGTCACAAAATCCCACTTTACAATTACTGAAAAAAAAATTAAAAAGGGTTTTTTTAATTTACATAGTTTCCCTTTTTTTTTGTCATATTTAATGTCCCAAATTTCCATAATGTTAATATGTGGGTTTTTTTAAAAATCTTCTTTTCTAAGGACAAACTTACTTGGCAACATAAAAATAAAAAAAAAAAACAAAATTTTTCAGGGGGAAAATGTGATATTTTTTAAAAAACCTGTACAAAAATAATATAAACTTTTTTGGGAAAAAAAAATGTAACAAAACAATTTCGACCCTTCATAATGCATAAATGTACAGTACATTTTACAGGTTTTTTTCAAATTTTGAGATTCCTCATGGTCGGAATAATCTTTTTTTTCTCCCCCCCAAGTTGGGGGGGTTTTAAAATTTTTAAAAAAAATTCATCCCAACCACAATCTTCTTCATCAGACATATCATCAGAAGTATTTGCCACCCCCCCACATTGGGTCGAAAAAAACCAAAACCGCTCCGGTGACATCTGTTGGAAACCCATGGCTCCAAAACAAAGGACCGTTTTGGGGCCCCAATATATGGACAGAGGCCGGGGCGGGGGTTTTTCCCTTTTTTTGCCTGGGAAATTCCCCCAACCATATTTCAAGTGGAGGATTTGCTATTGGGGATGTGTGCTAGATCGCTGGTTGACCCAAATGCACACGTAAGACAGTTAAAATATTATCCGATAGTCAGGCAGCTCTTAAGGCTCTTGAACCCCCCCGGGTGAATTCGAAGACCGCCGGGGAATTAAAAGGACGGCCTAGAGGGTAATGAATCCTCACCCCCTCCTTCCAAAAGGGGGGCGGAAAAAAATTCCCCACGGGCCGGAACCCCGGTCATCGGTATATCCTATAGAACGGCCAAGCAGTTCATATCAGCTTGGACACAAAGAAAAAACCCCTTCGGTACTGGCATGGTTTCCCCGGGTCTCAGACACTCAAGGCCTTCATAAGCCCCCAAACCAAAACAATGTACTGTCAAACTACTGGAGAAATCAAGGGTCCCCCCTAAAAATTTTTAGTGGGACTGTCCCGGGACACTCAGATTAAAATACCACATGCATAGTGATGTAAAAAAAAAAAAAACGCTCTTTTTTTTTTAAAAAAATCGTGGTTTTCTTTAGAAAAAAAACATAGAGGCTTGGTTTTTTTTCAGAATAATTTTTTTTTAAAAAAAATCGCAATTTAAAATCTATATTGTCGAAATTATAGTTTTAATTATAAGGTTTTGGTATGTAAATCAATCATAATAATAATTCTTAATTTAAAAAAACTTTTATTTCAACAAATTAAACACATTTGTTAATAGAACATTAAAATTAACACAAAAATATTCTTAAAAATTTAAAAGCTTTTTTTAAAAAAACTGTTAAAGCAGCGCAAAAAAATGCTTAGAATTCTTCATCATCATCTCCACAGTATGCCCAAAATCTTCGGGGCCTTCAGATGTATCAAATGAAAATGTAATCAGATGAAGGTGTTAAAAAAAGAGTCTTCCTCATTGTCAAAATCCTTTTAAATCCCCCCATTGTTTCACATAATGCAGGTGGACGAGTGGACTGTTTTGGGAACTTCTTGAAAAGTTTCTGGGATTTGGACCGAGCTTGGACCGGGAAAAATTAGGTGTAGGTGTGCGGGAATTTTTTATATTTGGAATTTCAGATGCTGAAACAACACTAGAAGGGTTTTTCTTGATTGTCAGTTGGGTTTTTTTTTAAAAATTTTGTCTGATGAAACTAGTTTTGCAGCTCTTTCATTCTTTAATTTTCGTTTAATATCGTATCCCCTAAAAATACTAAAGCTTCTTTCACAAGAAGCTGAAGTGGGGCCCGGGAATTGAAAAAATTTTAAAAGGGTAGTTTTGACAGCTCAGTACTATTACACAATCCTTTCCCCCCAAGCAGTAGGAGATATATCAGATGCAGCCACCAAAAAAACGGCTTGCAAAAAAAATCAGTTTTTGCCTAAAAAATTTCCCCAAATTGTTTAAAAAATTTTTTCATCGACATCCGGACATTTTTTAGCTGTTTAAAAAAACTGTTAAAGCATCAGTCAAAATAAAATTTTTTATAAAAAGAAGGGAAAAAAACCCTTTTTCCAATTTTTTCCTGTTCAGAGGGAGTAAGGTCTGATCCTTTGATGGATGGGTCTAGCAAATTACAGATTTATGGACATCACTTACAAAAAGTTTTTTTTATCTTTTTAATCTCTTTTTTTTTTTACTTCCTCCTGTTTAAAAAGAGGGCAAATGGAAAAAATTTTGAAAAATGTTCTTCTAGTTGTTTTTAAAAAAATTACTAGGGATATACGTGATTTGTCTTTAAAAAAAATTTTAAATTTTTGTTGCAAGGGTTTTTTAAAAATAATAAAAGCCACCCCCCTTTGCCCAAAAAAAGTGTCATCCAGAGCATTTTTTTCAGGGGGGTTTTTTTAAGAAAACTCTTGTAAACTTTTTCAAAAAAGAACAAAACGCTTGCCATTTGTCTGTATGTTTTTAAAAAATATACAACAGACCCCATCTTGTTACGACAGGTAATTTCAATGAAAGAGCATCTTTTTTTTTGTTTTTCTTTAAATTTTCCAGCAGAAGATGTGACTGTCTTATTGTTTTGTTTTAAAATTTTCAACTTGTGTAAGGAGTTGTAAAGTCGGCGCTTTTTAAATCACTGAAAATAAGATCTAAAAAGTGAGAAAAAAAAACCATAGGTAAAGAGATTTAAAATTTCCTTTTTTTTGTTTCTGCCAAAAAGCCCCAAGCAGCTTTCATGTTGGCCGCATTTTTGTTACAACTCCAAAGATTTTGGGGCCCAATTATATTGATAACCTCCTGTATTTCTTTAGCTATATATTCAGCCTTAGTGATTCTCTTCCAGAAACTAGAAATTTTATATAATATGGGAGTAGGGGTAGTAACAAAAAAAGTTAATGATAGATTCATTGCGGATGTTGCTCCAACCATCACACATTAGGCCGACGGGGAATCGGAGCAATTTGTTCTTCAACATAGGCATGAACATTTTTATATTCCTGGTCAAGTAATAACAGATATCTGATAACCTTGGGTAATTTGAATGCTGGTCTCACAAAGTTAAAACATTGCTGCCAATAAGTGTTTCAACTTTTGACATAAAAAGGCCACTAGCATAGATGGCTTTTAGACAGCAGCTCATTAGCTTTTAATTCATCTCCCTGAAATTTATTTTTTTACAAAGGATAAAATTGGTTTTTTCTTCTGATTCTGTCTGTCATTTTTTTGTTGACGGAGCTTTAGAACAAAAAAAACGCCTAATCAAAATTTTTTAATTAAAAATAGGACTTTTCTGGTAAACCCCAAAAAAAGACATTATATGATTTGTTTTTATTATTATGCATTTGGAACCTTTTTGGGAAAAAATAAAAATAGATCAAAAATTACAAAACAGAAAGCTAGTTTAGAAATTTTAGAATCCCCAATATTCTCTCAAATATGGTTAATTTCGCTGAAATTAGATTCATAATTTGTTATTTATGCAGATAATGAAAATTTTAAAGTTAATATTTGGAAAACTAAATCAAACCCACTATGAACTAGTTCAATGACATGGGGGGAGAGATTTTTTGTTGGGAGAGGGTGGTCATATATTACCCTGCCGAAAATGTTTGAAAAAAAATAGGTTTTTTGTTTAAATTTCTCAATATTTTAGGATTTATGTCTCTTGGGAGGGGTAATAACCCTCTTTACTCCCCCTTATCTACGCCCGTGTCATTTCGTAGGCACCGAGTTGATATAAAGTAGATCAAAAAATAATCTCACCTTGAACCAGGTGTTTTGATAGGTACTTCATTCCCCCCAACTCAAATGTTTACTCTTCACTGACTCTGGACATTTTTGACACTGTCGGATATGAAACGTCATTCGACTGCCACTTTTAGCCATTTCCTTTAAACAAAAAGTACACATAACGCGTGGCAATTTTCCTTTTTTCGAAGTAATTTCTTTAAATAAAATTTTTTAACTGGGTTTTTTCCCCCTGCCCATCCCGCCGCGGCATGTTTTGGTTTAACTCTGGCCCGCAGAATAAAATAAAAAAAAAAAACCCTGCAACAATCACCATCTAAATCCAACACGATCGGCCAGCTTTTGTATGTTTAACAATTTTATTAAATACTAAACTGAAAAGACAAACTTTTTATAACTTTTTCCTTTAATCTTTACCAAACCAAACCACTAAGCTTTAAACCCTTATGTTGGTTTTTCAAAATATTCCTGGGTTTTAAACTTAAGTGAAAAAAACCCCCCAAAATATTTTGAATTTTGCGTTTTTTTGCATAAAAAAAAAAGGACAATTAATGCGTTTTAAAAAAAAAAAAGCACAAAATTAATAATTAATAACCAACAACTAAGAAAGGGAAAAAACATTATTTTAACTTATGAATTTCTTGGACATAGTTAATTGTTAAAAATTTGCCAATATTTTTTTTATAAACCCCATAAAATTGTTCTAAAAAGCAAAATACTATTTCACCCCATATACTGAACTAAACTACTTTGTGCTAACAGCAAAGACGTTTTTTATTTAGACGACGCGACCCGCGCCCCAGGCGTCTTTTTTTCTTAGTGCCTGAATCTTTTATGCTACTAACATAATAAACGATAATAATCCTAATACAATACTCTGCTGTAACAAGTAACTTAAAACCCTTTTTGTTTTGGTATAAAAGAACCGCCGTCAACTAATTAAACTAAACCTTAAAAAATCTTGTGTAAACATACACGCATAACTCCAACACAAATAAACAAAACAGAGAAGAACGACCTTCAACATACCGCGTAGCCCCTACCCGCTGTGGCGCATCGCGATGGCTTTGGCCTGTGATTGGCCGATCGTTTAAGGGCTCCGTTTCTTAATTTTATCGCTTGCTGTGAAAAAAACGTAAAATGGTTTTTTTTTAAGAAAAAAAAAAGGTTTTTTTTTTACGTTTTTTTTTAAGTGATAAAAAAAACGGTTTTTTTACATCACTACACATGCCAAGATCGGCCTAGCGGAACACGCCGAGTGACGCATGTGCATGGAGGGGGACAATCGGCAGAATACATACTGTGTTCGGCCAGCAAAAGGCACGACTAAGATTCCAATCCTCGGCAATGACACCTTGTTGCCGGGGAGGTGAAAGATCTCTCTCCCAACAGCATCATTAGATTTATTAGGAGTCTGGACCTTGTCGGAAAATATAAAAGGGTGTGAGCCACAAAGACCGATCGGTCCGGTGGAAGGGGGGGTTAAACCCCCACCTACCTACCTACTACCCGACCGTACTGATTTTTTTTTTTTAAATTCCTTACTTTAGAATTTTACCAAAAATGCCATTTATATTGGTTATAGTATTCACAAAGTAATATTGTCCCTGCTGAGTGACATGAAAAATTACCCACCCTGCATCTATTAAAGCCACATTGAAACACGAGATATGTATTACAACTACAAAATTACATCTATTACTTACCAAATATTAAGATTAAAGACTTGTTTTTAACTTTTTGTACAGTTTTTAACGCATTTAGATGTTAGCTCTAAACCTGAATTCTGTGCACCTCGGTGATCAAATATCAAACATTAGTAATGGAGTAAAAAATGGAGATATGGCGGAACGCGAATATTCATTAAGTAATTAAATGTGTACTGTACACGGTACAAAACGATTTCGGCCTCAAACTATTAAATTGGTTTCATTTTCTAACATGTAATTTCATGTCCCTAAGGAGGGACACTCTTACTTTCAAACTATTTTTTTTATGATTAGGGTGAGTGAAAGGGTTAATAAACTAAATGCACTTTCCGTTATTTTACGTTTCTTTAAACAAGTTTCAAGAGAAAATGCTTGATAAGAGCACCTATTTATACTTAGTTTTAAACCCTAATAATTCTTTTCTGAGCAAGAAGAAATATAAGGTACAAACATGGTTTTTTTGATCTTGTGACATTTCTGTCTTTCGGATTTACAGATATATAAATATGTTTTTTGTGATACTGTGGTTTTTAGTAAGAAAAAAGATAGCATAGGCAGAATATTCAGAGCCTATTTCATTTTTAGATATATATTTTTTTAAAATTTTTGTTACAGCCTACAAGGCTTGTAGGAAGCCTAAGTACTAGGTACTGTGGATGCCGAGTTTTTAGTTGTTTCACCCATTTTTCTTTTGCTCTGCCAACGTTGTCCAAGTACCAGAACATCCATATATTTTATTCTCACGAGACTTTAAGACAGCATGGTAGTGCCACCACAGACGTTATACAAATTACCTCAGAACTACCCCCCATTAATGTCCAGATAATGTCATCCAGACAGGACCTACAGTTTAATGTGAACTAAACCACATCTAATGGCACACAATGTTCACTTTCAGGGCACCCATTCAAGTACTAACCCAGGCAGCGATGTTTGAACGAGGCAAGGGCCTTTGTAGGTTATTTTTGAGTTAAATGTTGTCAGAGACCTCCTGTATTTTAGTTATTTTAATCCTGCATTTTATATCTCCATATTTATTCTTGAAATTTTTTTTAGAGAATAAAGTAACATCGTTTGTTTAAATTTAATAATAAATTAAAGTTGTATTTTTATTAATTATATCTAGCAGAGGGTTAAAAGGGCCACTAAAACATGAAATAGTTTTATATGCCTTCTAAGTACCCACTCTATATACCTGCCAGTATAGTTATAATTAAAAAAAATCAGTTTCTTTACACTTTATATCATTAAAGGTTTGAAGATTGTCACTGTCAAGTTAGTATTTGCTGTGTAGAAATTTCTCCATTTATTGATTCTACTTAAAAGATATTTTAAATAGCAACAAATAATTATTATAAAAATACTTTTTTTTCACGTTATATTTAACATGTTACCATAAAAAAAATGACATCATAGGTTGATTCTTTTCTAAAAGTGTTCTAAGCATAAATCTCAGTCAGAGTCTCAGTCTGTACTAACACATTTTTTATTGTTTTTTTTTCTTCTACTTTAACACAGTTCTGGTGGATTTTATTGTATTTGGCAAGCTGTTATAAAGCTTGATACACACATAGTGCTTAAGAACTTTACTCTGTAATAGTTGGGCAATGTCAGGCGACATTAAGTTATTTGCTCTTGTATCAGTACCGTGTACATTTACAGATTTAATTGGTCCATAATAAAAAAATTTCTATGGTTATACCTAAAACCTTACTGTTTTCATTTAATGTAATTCTTTTTCCACATATTTTAATGGTTTCAGGTTCTTCAAATTTGTTTTATTTAGCTATTAATAAAATGGCTTTGTTTTATTGTTATTAAATTATTTTAAACTATTTCAAAAATTATGGGGATTTTCAGCAGAATGCTAAAACTTGTTTTGGTCCCCTGTGTCGCGGCGGCCCCGAATTTTGTTACCAAATGGAAAACTTTTTAGTTTTAGGGAAATTTAAAAAAATATATATTTGCTGGTTAAAAAAAATAAGATTAACATTGGAGATATATATGTTGTGTGTGTAAAAAATTAAAAAAAGGTCGAGTGGTTTAAGTAAATGCAACATGTGCTAGTACATAATGTTATTGGTGTATCACTTTTTCAGACCTATGGATTGTTATGGAATATTGTGGAGCAGGTTCAGTTTCAGACATAATGCGATTACGGAAAAAGACTCTCTCAGAAGATGAAATAGCTACTGTTTTATCTGATACTTTAAAAGGGCTAGAATATTTACATTTGCGGAGAAAAATTCACAGGGACATTAAAGCTGGTAACATTTTATTAAACTCAGAAGGTCACGCCAAATTAGCCGATTTTGGAGTAGCTGGACAATTAACAGATACTATGGCAAAAAGAAACACTGTTATTGGTACTCCTTTCTGGATGGCGCCAGAAGTGATTCAGGAAATAGGCTATGATTGCGTGGCTGATATTTGGAGTTTAGGAATAACTGCTTTGGAAATGGCTGAAGGGAAACCACCTTATGGCGATATTCATCCTATGAGGGCCATTTTTATGATACCTACGAAACCTCCCCCTTCTTTTCGGGAGCCAGACAAGTGGAGTGCAGAATTTATAGATTTTGTCAGCGTCTGTTTGGTCAAAAATCCTGAAGAACGTGCCACTGCCACTGATCTGCTTAGTCATGAGTTTATCAGAAATGCCAAAGCTCCAAGTATCCTAAATACCATGATTCAAGAAGCACATGAAATACGAGAGAATCAGACTTACAGAAACGTTTCAGTGTCTACCAATATCTCAGGTGGTTTGAAACCAACGGCAGCGACAGAATCTGTAAGTATAACATCCTAAATATACTGCACAAGGTAATAAAACTTTAACTCAAATCAAATATATTTACAGAACCACTAATAACACTGTGACCACTGCTTGTACATTTAACGCCCGGAATTCCGTTTCCATTTTTAATTATTTAACAGTAACAATAGGTACCTTGCACATATTTTTTTATTGGCTAAATATATCCCTTTGTACCTAAATAACACTTTTCCCAAATATTTTTTTAATATGAAACTTTATACCAAAGTATGCTTTGGTATAAATATATATTCAAATATAAAATGCTCGCGCCAAAACAATATCTGGATATTTAAACACCACATGGCGTCATATCCTATTTCACCATGCCAGGCCGATAAAAAAACAATTAATATTTTGGCTATCCATTTTTTTTATCATTCATATATTTATATATCAAAAATTTACAAAAAAAAGATGATGTCAGTCTTGTCACGATTCCGTCTCTTCTAGTCATCTGAAAAATAAAAAAATGGTCGATTCTTTATCAGTACAAATGTCATTATGGCGGAAACCAGGAAAAATGAACAAAAATCACGCAAAATGGCGTTTTCTCAAAAAAGGTATGTTTTTTCAGTTATTTTTTAAATTTTCCGAATTTTTAAAAATAGTAAAAATTAAATATTTTCATTTTTTGTTGGTTCATGCCAAGTTTTAAAAAAATCGGTCAATTAGAACTTGAGATTTTGTAACAAACGTTTCGAAAAAAGTAGTTTCGAGAAAAGCGCGTTTAAAGTTTTCAAGTTCAGTTTCAGGTAGTCGAACAAATAGAACAGTACATATTACTTACATTTCTTTAATCAGCGATTCTGGCTGAATATATCGTCTTCTTCCTCAAATTGAATATTTAACGAATTTATCTCCGAAAGACGAGCACTCCTTCCTTTTTTTGGAGCACTTAAAGCTCGAAACTTAAAACTTTCGATTCTAGCTTCTAGCCACAACCAACCACAACTAACCACAACTTTTAAAATAATTCTAACTTCGAAAAATTTCTTTAATGAGATATTCTTAAATATCTAAACTATCGAAATATACAAAAAACGCTTTTTTTTACTTTCTAGACTAGAATACCCCTCTCTTCAGTATTATCTGACATACTACTTGCATTACTCCATGAAGCAAGCAAGTTTGCTATACTAGGGTCTAGTTTCATATGACTATTCATTATTGGATTATAACAAATACCTTAAAATAGATTAAATATTTACCAAAAATGGTTGTTCAGCAAAATTAACAAAAAACCGCGGTAAATCTACCAAAAAAGTAGAAATCCAATAAATGTGGCAGTGCTGGGCATAGGCGCCTGCTTCATGTTTTCACGACCAATCACAAGTCGTTCTAGTCTGATGCCAGATTTAAAGGGTCAGACATGAAGTTTTAAATGGTAATTACCAATTTTTTCCTAGAAAAGATATTTAGCAAGTGATTCTCATATACTTGTGTTTAGATTTGATCCATTTAAATACTAATTAATAATTCACATGTATTTTTTCTTTCTGCAGGAAGATGTTTTGGATGATACTGCCAATCAAACTATGATTTCTTTAGCCGATGAAGGAACATTAGTACCAGATAAAGGTGGAACCTTAATACCTTCTAGTCCTAGTGGAACCATGGTAGAACTAGATTCAGAATTAGGTACCATGGTCATTAATAACGATAGCGATGACGATCAGACCATGAAAAGTAAGAAATATTAGGATCTTGTGTATGATTTAAAAAATATTGTAGTTCTTGTATGCATAACTTATATTTAGGTCTCTAAAATAAAGTAAATTAGGATTAAACGTGTTAAATACAGCAGAATTAAATGGCATAAGAATACATCTTGTAAATGGGTTTTCTCATTATAATGTATGAGTAGTGATAAAATAAGACCAATGTATTATCAACCTCGTTGCGTTTTCAAGAGCCCGATCCAAAACATTATATTTTTTTAAATAATTTTAACTGAAATAATTTTAGGGCATGGGACTGATTCAGAAAGTGGGAATAAGTATAGGCCAATGTTCCTGGATCATTTTGACAAAAGGGAAGCTGAAGAAAAGAAAAGAGTTAGTATTTCTTTTACAAGTTACAATTATGTATTTTAATATTTGATTTATAATAGGGAAATGGCATAACAAGCCCTGTGACACCTCAAGATGGATCAAAGATCTACATTGAAGATCTGCCAAAGTGCCAAATTCCTTTCCCAGTAGAAAATAAATTGCAGCAGGACACTGAAGAGCCAAAGCAAATCCATATCACTTTTTCAGAAGGAGATTTTGAATTTGTAAGTATAAATGAAAAATATTATTTGTGTTTAAAAATCTGATATCTTTTTTATGATTTTTAGCTAAAATATTTATCTTATGAAGAACTACAAACAAGAATGAATAATTTGGATGCGGACATGGAGAGAGAAATAGATGAACTACGTAAAAGGTAGCTGCACATATTTAATTTCTTTTGCACATATATTATTTTTTCCCTTTTTTATTCTCTTTTAGATATCAAGCCAAACGACAGCCAATACTAGATGCTATGGATACCAAACGTAAACGGTCACAAAATTTCTAAGTCACCCCTTTGTCATTAGCCCCAATGGTATTCCAAAGTATGAAAACACCAAACACTATGACTTTTTTTTCTAGTCAGAAAAGACAATTTTTACAAGACGATCGGAAACGTGTAACAAAAAAAATTGTTTAATTATTTTTTAACAAGAAATCGTAGTTTTTTTCATCAGAATTACCCTTAACTTTAAGGAGTCTCTCTTAAAAAGTAAAATCTGTCCGTTTTCATTTGAGAATGACGAAAGCCAAAATCACTGAACAAAAATGTATTTCATTGGCAAAGAATAACCATAGTTACAAATGCAATAGGGTCCTTGCACGCAAAATAAATGTTTATAATTTCTATGTAGTTCGATTAAATATGGGTCTAAAATTGCGTGTGTAAATTAGTATACTGATAAATAAAGTAACTTCTGAGATATTTCAAAAATAAAAGTACTAAAAATTCAAATTTTCTAAAACGATTCTGATTGGATAGCGTCATCACTAGTAATAATTTGCCAAATCTCCAACTTAATTGTACTGTTTGACAAAAACTTGAAATACCTATTTGATTTGTGAGATGAGAAATGAACTCGTAAAAATCTCTGCTCGTATTACTGTCATAAAACTGATAAAGAATACTTACATCAAAGTGATCTTCACAAACAAACAAACTAGATGTTGAAGATAACCTTTCAGGATCACGTCCCCTGCTTGAAGCCATAGATTCCTTAAGCCTTATCAGATGGAACTTGAACAAAAGTCTTTCCAGGCATATTAATAGACGTATTTTTGCAATGAGTAATTATACACCAACGGTAAACTTTACTCATTTTGAGACACAACCGTAAAAATCCAATACAAATCACACAGAACAAGAGCAACGATAAAATGAAAACAAATATTGCAAAAGCGAGGTTATAAAACCGCCCAGTTCAATGCGTACATCTCCACTGTGTCATTGTACCAATGCCAAAAATTGTACTACTAGGCTATTTGGCAACGCAGACATTTACCTATAAATGACGTCATTTATAAGTAACCTAACAGAAAGCGTTTTCGCGGGACCTTTGAATTTCGAAGTTATTAAATCGAAATATCGACAAAAAAGCGAATTAAAGAAAAAACGAAGTAGTAGGTTTTGAAGAACGGTCTATAATAGTGCAAACGACATCATTAAAAAAAAATGTGCAAGGACCCTATTGACTAAAGAGACGACTTTTGCTTTATTTGTATTTGCCTACTTTATTCTTAAATAAACATGGACAAATTTTAAATATAAGTATTGAATGACGATATTTAAGCACAGAACCAAGAGAACTGAAGAACAGATAAGACATTTACTACAGTAGTGTTCATGTCTTTTACGTTTTAATATTCAGGAGCTTTTTGCTCTATTATAGAAAATTAAGACAATAATGCTTGTAAGTCAGTTGGAATTAACACAAAGGTATTTTTGTAAAAGTTAGTCATGAATTATTTTTATAGATAGATATACATTTATTTGACAATATTATATTTGTTTATTTGAAGTCACACATTAAGTTTAATGGAAGATGAATCTTTTAATGAAAATGAGAGTCAATATATTTCAATTTTTTACTTAAAACACAAGCAATGCAGTTCAGCAGCAGAGTTTTACGCCCAAAAAATTATACCATATCAAGCTGATCCTTCGAAATTTGCAAAATACAGGTTCCTGTGAGCTGTCTTATTCAAATATTTTGTAACAGTTCATATACAAAAGCAAATTTGATTTAACTTAGTAGTTAGTTTTTCTATGTGACATGACCAATATAAAAAACTCATCAATATAAATACCTAGGAATTTGCTGTTATTACCGTGAGTACAATTATTATTAATAATAATTGAAACAGATGCTGGTTTTATAGTTTTATTTAACTTAGTTATTAAAAGCAATGTGTTAGTTTTATCTTTATTTAAACATAAGTTATTTTCTTAAACCAAATATTTGTTAACGAAAAGAAGTTTTCGGCATTTTTTGGATATTTCAGATATATTTGCTCCACCGGCTAATAAATTATATATCTTTAGCATATTCAGTTAAGCTGAAGTTTATATCGTTCATAAATATTATAAATAAGACAGATCGGACTATACTTCCCTGACGAAGACCTACGGTATTTTTTCCGACCTCTGATTAATAACAGATACCATCCTTATTGTATACTATTACTCTCTGAGTCCTATCAGTTAATAATAATAATAATTGAAGGGGAGGAGACGGGATCCACCTCCCTCATACCACCGCCCATGCCGGTACATGGAACGGGGCCCCCGAGATGCCAAATAATACAAAATAAGAAAAGGATATTGTTGTTAATTTAGATGGTTGTGAATTTGGATTACGATGCAAGTTTAGGATTTAATTATACTTAATGTTTCCTCTCCTTCAATGTTCTATTTAAAATCTCCAATTTTTCTAAACTAAAATTATGATTCTAAATGAAAAATAAAAGGCTCATAAACTTGATGAGCTCTGCGCACATGATTCAAATTGATAATTAATCTTTATTGAATTTATTTACAATGTTTAAATGAGGTAAAGAATTAACAAAAGTAAATACAGTCTTCTTCTAGGATGATCTCAAATTAAATTGTAATTCTTCCAATGCTGTACAGTCCTCCACTCAGCCCCCGTCAGACGCCACAAATTGTTCTAGTAAGTTTAAGTTATTCTTCTCTATCAGTAATCCCAGAAGGTCTTCCGGCGAAGTGTGTTGGATCCTTTGTTCGATCGTTCTTTCCAGTTGTCTTCTTTTATCTGCATAGCCATTACAGTTGTAGATTCTTGTATTGGAACATCCTTTGTGTCATCATTACATGTGCTGCACATGTCTTCATCTGCGATGCCAATTCTTTTGAAGTGAATGCCAAATTGACCGTGTCCAGTTAATGTTTGTGTGATCTTCCTGTTTAGTTTGAGTTCTAATTTTTGCCTCCTTTCGATGTTCGGAATAAATCTGTGTGTTATCCTTCCTGTATCTGTTTCATCCCATTGATTTTGCCATATTCTATGTGTCCAATCTCTTATAGGTTCTTAATCTCTTTCTTGGATCTGCCATCTCTTTTGTTAATATTTATGTCATCTATTTGAATGTTTAGGCCCATTTTATATTGTTTCAAAAGGATTCGCTCATTTATCAAGCATTCTATTGGTGGTATATTTGCCAATATTGATGCCGCTTCCGTTGATGTAGCCAGTATTATTGCTTTTGCTGCACAGCCTCTCACTGAGTTAAATTTGATTTTGGTTCTTTGATGGAAAAGTTTGTCTTGAAAAATACTGCTGCAATATGTAAACACTGGGAGTATAGCTCCATTGAAGATTATCCTTAAGCTCTCATTGTTTATTTCGAAAATCCTATTCATTGATCTTCTTATCTTGTAAAAGATGCTTTTGGCCTTATGACATATTTCGTAAAAATGTTTTTGGAAGGTAAAACCCTTATCTAAAATATATATCCAAGATATTTGAAATTTTCAACTCTTGCAATCCTTCCATTGCCGATGATCACCGTCGGGTTTCGAGTTAATTTGTTTCCAAAGATCATATATTTCGATTTTTCAATGGAGAATTCTAGCTTGTTGTATATTGCCCAATCGTGTGCTATTCTTAATAGTGCATTCATACGTTCCTCTAATATAGGGCGGCTGTTTCCGCTAGTAATTATAGCTATATCATCTGCATAGGCGATTGCTTCTCCAAATTCAGTTTCGTTTAGTTTCTCTAGTAAAGGGTCTACCACCAAGTTCCATAAGTTAGGTGCTATTTTGGAGCTCTAGGGGCATCCTCTTTGCAGTTCCTTATAGATGGTGCACGGACCATAAATATATTTATTGTGCCTGTTGTTTAAGTATGATCTAAGGAGATGGTATAACTGCTCTCTTGGGTTTTTGGTTTTAAAACTTTTTAGTACGGCTGGCCACCAAAGGTTATTGAAGGCTCCTTTGATGCCTAAAAATATCGCAACTTTATATTTTTCTCTATTTGTGTTAATACTGTGAATTAAATCATAAATGGTCGCTTCTTTGGATTTTTCGGATATGAAATGATATTGCTTCTGATGATGAAAGTTGTTTTCTGCCCTATCAATAAAGATCTATTATTTTATAAAATGTTCTAGAATTTTTCCCATGATGGGCAACAGCGTTAGAGGCCTTTTGCTATTGCTTGTTGATGTTTATTCTTGATAGTTGAAATAGAACCTTGTCTTCTTTAAATGTGTCCGGGAGGATCGTCCATTCGGATTGTAATATATTGTGGTGTTGTCTCCTATTAAATTTTGTTCTAAAGAATCTTCTATTTCTAGGTCGTCGGTGATGAATTCGTCAACGATTTGTTTAGCTTCCTGTTCAAATTCAAGATTAGATGCTGTAGTTAGTGTGCAAGGTTTTTGTTAATCTTCTTGGCTGCAAGTTTATACGTGATTCCTCATGGATCATTGTTTGGATCGTTTTCGACGAAATTATCCCAAGATTTGTTTTTGGCTTTATTAATAGCGGTTTTGAACTTTTTCGTAGTTTCCAAGTATACTCGTTTTCTTAGTTCTCTTTCGTTGTCGTTTCGGCTCTTTTGATAAATCCTTCTAGAGCAGTACGAATCCTTCTTAAGACTTTCCAGATGCTTGTTTCACCACAAAGGTTTGTTGTTGTAAAGTTTTCTAATAGGTATACATTCCCTGATAATGTCCTGTAAGAGATTTTCTAATTTATTAACTCTTAGTTCAATGTTTTGTGTGTTAGGTTCCCATACTATTTCTTGTTCTATTCTTGCCATTCCTACAATTGCCATATATGGGTATTTTAAATTTGATCCTTCATTATATTTGTTTGCAATTTCATCTAAAATATTGAAGTAGTTGATAATTAAGTTATTATACTTTGCCAGCCAGTACGCACTAGCCAATATTAACTTTTCTCCCTTGTTATTGCAGTATTGGTTTAGTTGCATTGCTTCAAAATTTTTAGTTGGATTTGCAACAATTTTGTAATCGGCAGTGGACATCGGCAATATGAATTTTTCATTAATCTTATGGCAATATGGTTCTTGCAGTAATAAGATGTCAATTTTGTTGTCTATTGCTTGATTAAAACAGTCAACTGTAGCCGCCAGACTGTGGTGTAGGTCTTGTTGGCCTATTGTATTTGTGTTGTTTTCTTTATTCATTACCAAAATCAATGTTGTTTATGTAAAGTTCCATTTTCTTCTTGAATGCTTGACATTTGTTATCCCTGGGACGGTGTTTGACATCGGATTATTTAGCATTGATGTATAGAATGCATTTATGTGAATCCGGTTGGTCTTTTTTGTTGCACGTTCTCGAATCGTGTTCTTCGGAGCAGAAGCCGCACCGGGTGGTGTTTTGGCATTTGCTCGACAAATGGCCGAGTCCCTGACACTTGTAGCATTTAGTAATATTGATTTTCTCTTCCATTTTGCAGGAGTGCTATCCTATGTATATTGATTCTCTTTGGAGTAGAATTTTTCTTGCTTTGGGGTCTACTTCGACTACCCATTGAACATAGTGCCTATCTCTGGGGCCAAATTTATAAAGAGGCTTAATTATTAACTCTTCGTCGAAATTGTTCTGATTTATGATTTCTTCGGTCAGGTTATCTTTGTCAATGTTTGAAGGTACATTATAAATCGTCAATCTTGTATTCATTTTTCCCACAGGTAATATTTCTAATTTCAATTTTTTGACTTCATTGCTTTCTGTTAGCTCCTTCAGGCATTTATCTTTTTTTTCGATAAAGACTTTGTCATCCTTTGTATTATATATTCTAGCTGGTTTGAAACCTAATTTGCTTGGATTGATATTAGATGTTGCTAAATTTTTCAACTCATTACCCTTGATACTATTCTTCGAGGCGATTTGGCATCTAAAAGTTTTTAAAGCAAAAACCGGCTTTTTTAAGCCGGTTACCTTAATGTTGCTAGTATTCTTCTTTTTTCATCTCTTTGATTAAATTCCCTTGTTCTTCTATAATTTGATTTTGGCTAAAGATTATGTTCTTTAATTCATTTATTTCTTCCTTGATGACATTTAAATTTGAGTTGGTTTCAGAAAATGCTATGCTTAGTTCCTTTAAAGTACGTAGTTCCTTTGTAATCCTTTTCTTGATATTTTCAGCTATGCCACCTATTAGTGCTTCAATTCTAGTGATGACACTGTTTTGAGTAATGGTGATTTTCTTGAGTGCAATTTCTTCTATTGGTGATGCAGCTTTCCTCTTCTTTCTGATAGATATTTGATTATTCTCATCCTGATAAGCTTCCAGTTCCATGTCGGATTCAACTTCCGACGCCATGACGAGGGCTGAGCGGGGGACCGGAGCTTCGGCCTTCCACGCCCGCCTTCCCTGTGTGTGAGGGTCCCAAACCTCACACTTATACCCCTCTTAGCCGTACACTAGAGCTTATTGCGTCCTCGAGATCAAGAGTCCGTCTTATTGCTAGTGAGTCGTTTCCACCAGGAGCCCACGCGGGGAGGGGGATTCGCCTTAACCAATAGTGCTATTCTTATCGACACACTTAGCGTCTCCCAACAATAATCGCACCTCGGATAAACCTCATTGGTTACGATAATTCCACTGCGCAAAGCTCGTCCTATCAGTTAAGTAGGATTTAAACCATTCGAGGGCATGGCCCCTAATTCTATAAAGCTTTAATTTTCGAAGC
This sequence comes from Listronotus oregonensis, assembly GCA_019359885.1. NCBI lineage: Eukaryota > Metazoa > Arthropoda > Insecta > Coleoptera > Curculionidae > Listronotus > Listronotus oregonensis. The sequence continues at coordinate 273,673 of JAHBCN010000108.1, read as the reverse complement.
AGCAAGATTCTGTCTAAGCCTAAGCAGTCTAAAGGTCTAAAAATAAGCCATGTCGCCCTTCTCCAAATGTCCGAAAATTGTTTGTAAAAATTGAAAAAAATTGCCGTTTAAGTTGACCCGTCTTTAGGATATCCATGTTGGTTATTTGAAAAAAATATTACGTTTTTTTCATAAATTTTACCAACCGTTTAACACACAACCATTCCAAACAACTTTGCAAAAGCTGACTAACCTGTACGAGGTTATGATGGCCACCGCACAGCACTTATTGTGGGAAGTAGACCCCCCAAAGGTGGTAATAACTTTCTTTTTTTTTTAATTTGTTGAAGTCAACTTTAAGCATTATATAATATAATAATGGTATTAAAATAAGCATTTTTTCATGCCTCTGACTACCCGTAACCTCTTACTAAAGGTTTGAGCCTTTGATGAGTAAAGTCATACAGTTAAGGTTATTAGAGGATTTAACTTTAAAATAACGGTGTATATGTTATTTGGCGACAAATTTATTTTATTAACAATTATTCTTTTCTTCTAAGTTTTTTTGTTTTTTTTAGCAGCAAGAATTATGATAATACTGCGAATAACTTATGAAGGGAGACTTTTACAAAAATACTTTTACCTTGTTTTACACACGAATTGGCTAAAAGTATTTTAAATTAACAGAAAAGAGCTTGTAATATTTGCAGAACATGCTAAATTCATAAAATAATTAAAATTATTTGTTTTCTATTGTAAGTATAGTTTTAGACAACTCAGGCAACTTTTTTCTCTAATCAGTGCAAACCTTTTGTGAGAGCGATTATGTTGAGAATCCTAAGTTTTACACTTCGAAAAATTTATTTGCCTTTTGCGACTCTAAAAAGAATATGATTTTTTTAGCAAATTCATATTTGAATTTAGAAAATGAACTATGTATGCCAATTTGTAAAAAAAAAATACTTTTCCAGTCTTATGAAATGTTGTCACCCTCTAGTTTTTCCTAATTACATAATAAATAATATTGAGGAGCTAAAATTGTATTAAGATAATAATTTTGAAGTCATACTATAAACTTAAGAGGTTTAAAAAGGCAAATCGAGGTGATCTTTTTTATTAAATCATGATGATTGCCAGTCACTAACTGCCTGATAGTCCAAGAACCAAGCGTTATTTTTAGATATTTTATCAAAGTAAATATACACTGTGTTCATAACGGATAAATTCGATTAATATTCACGTTATTTCGTTAAGCATTTTTTGACATAAAATGTATGTATATAGGGTAACAAAAAAGATGATATGATATTATTTATGATTTTTAAAAGGCACACCCTGTATATTTTTCTAAATTTGGATTTTGCACGTTACGCTGATTATAAATCCTATAACACTTATGGCCTAAACTTGATAATTTTTAAACTGCGGTCAATTAATACTAACTTAAAATGCTTGACAAATTCGATGTATTTCAGCTTAAATAATAAAAAAAGTATTAGTAACACAGCAATAGCCCACTATTTAATTAAACGTTCAAATTGAAAACCTTAAGCATTGTAAGTTAGTATTAATTGACCGTAGTTCAAAAGTTATGAAGTTTAGGCCATAAGTGTTATAGGTTTTTTTAATCAGCATAACGTGCAAAATCAAAATTTAGAAAAATATACAGGGTGTGCCATTGAAAAATAATATCATCTTCTTTTTGAATCACCCTATATACATACATATTATGTCAAAAAATGCGTAATTGAAAATAAAAATCTGACGTGTCCGAGCGATTTTCGCAGAACAGAATACGTGAATTTTAATCAAATTTATCCGTTACTTTATGAGCACAGTGTATATGAATTGATGATTTAAAATAATTATTGATTAATAATTAATTAATTAATTAAATAAGAATTTTAGTTGTGTAAAAAATTCATTAATTTTACCTTTTTATAATGAAGTTTCACATAAGAATTAAGTACATCTCTGTAAGAATGTGGCGATAGTTATTTTTTATTATTTTGTCCAGTTGTTAAGGTTTTTTATTCATATTGTATAAGATTTTTGTAAGAAATATCTTTTTTTATTTTTTTTTTTTTGTGTTTGGGCTTAAAAAACTAGGTATAAGTTTTAATCAGTAAGAAGATAGAGCGAATCAAACGGCGACCATTACGAACTTGTCAAAGTGAGAAGAGAATTAAGAGCTTTTTGATCCCGAAACTTGTCGACTCTCTTTAAGACCTGTGGATCACTATCCATATCGTAAAGGAAACCGAGAAAATCGTTCGGATTTTAGTCATACCTAACAGGAGCTGCCATGATGCGCACATTCATGCAGCTATAGCTGAAGGGGGTATGGGTGTTCTCTCATCGAGAAAAAAAAAACATATTCCCTTGGTGGCAGCTGTATCTGAATAAAATCTATAGGAATGTGGGTATCCCAGTTTAGGTTTTTTTTTTGTTATGGCTGTCCCGTGTACCAATCTTTATTTTCAGCACCACAGTTTTGGTTCTGTATATTCATGTGGCTGCAGCTGACGAAGTGGTTCAAGTATTAAGGAAACCTAGGTCTACTCCCTTCTGGAACGGGACTAGGGCAGCTAGCTTGCTATTTGAAATTCTCTTACCGGCCCAGGTGATTTTTTTTATATCTTACAATTCTCTCGTCGATGGAAGTAAAAAGGTAAAATAGATACACCTTTGTTTCTCTAATGACGCTATTAGCGTTAAATCATAGATACACAAAATTTTCAGTCTGATAAAAAAAAAACTCTAGTCAACTTGATTGCTGGTTCTTCATTTTTGAATTACACCGGTCCACAAAAAAAGGTGGTGTGTGCTGGCTGTAATTTCCTGGCGTATTTTTTTCCGCCGAACACGAATCTTAAGTCAGAATTGGGAGTCAAACAGCAAAAAATCGAGAGAAGGCGGAATTTCAGATACTAACAATTTTTTTTAGTTTAAAATGTCAATATATCAAAAACTATAAAAGATACACGAAACTTTATGTGACATAAACTATGTATTTTTACAAGACCTTTATTTTAAGGTATATAACCTTTTTGTCTAAATGCAATTTGTTTTGAGTTATAATCAAAAAACCGAATTTTCAGGATTTTTTCAAGGAAAAAATTTGAAAATTATATATTTTTTTATTTTTTGACTTTTTTTGCAAATTTTGAGTGATTCGGGTTTCAACTGAATAAAATAAATGATCTATTATGAAAAAAATCACAATAATATTTTTTTTTTCCTATTTTGGACCGAAATTTTTTGTCAAAATTACATTTTTGTTTATATCTCCTTTATCATTTATCTGATTAAAAATGTTTATATAACTTTTTATATAGACAATTTAAAAAGCTTTATTTTTTGTATCTCTTATAGTTTATATAGTGGTAGTCGTTTCAAGTTTCAGCCGGTAAATGTACCGTATCCGTTTTTTGGGTTTTTCTCGCTTTTTTGATGTTTGATCTTTAATTTTGACTTTAGATTCGTGTTCAGCGGAACAAAAAATACGTCATAAAATCTAAGTCGGACACCAAGCTCACACCACTTTTTTGTGGACCTGTGTTATTAGCCGATGTAGACAAATTAGGAACAAATAAATTCTGTGTGTTACCAACAACCATTGTGATTAAATTTAAGAAATTAAGACTGATCAGTTTTTCTGGGTTCTGATTTTAATATCTTATAGAAGAAACTCATTTATGTCGTATCCGTAATGTAAAAATAATATAATAAAAACATTTTCAGCATTGTCATAAACGGTCATGAAAAAGAACAAATTATACTGTTAATACTGTGATTTAAGAAATGAATTTTAGAGGTGGTTGTATTGGTGGTTATTGAAGCGGAAAAGAAAATTGTTCGTGTTCATAACAATGTCACATTTTAAAGAAATCTCATTACTCCTTAAGGTTTTAAATAAAAAATCAAAATATACTACTCTAAAAATGTTAAATAAGTTCCTTTGTTTAATTTGACTGTTTTACCTTTTAACTCAACAGTAAATTTGATATATATATATATATATATATATATATATATATATATATATATATATATATATATATATATATATATATATATATATATATATATATATATAATATATATTTCGGAGAAAATACAATATACAAAGTAAATTTTGTTATTAAATTACTTTTTTACACATATCACAATTTCGTTTATACAAAAACTTTTTTTTTTCCATATTTTTGGATTTATGTATATTTTTAAAAAAATTAAAACAAACCTAGATATATGGAGAACAAAGTATGTAGGTCCTAAGAAAGTCTTGTTATACTTACTTATAAACTGGTGTTTTTTGAAGTACTTCCCATCGCAGTCAATGCATTTAAAATTATATGTACAAACCATTTATCAAAAATGTCTAACCACTTTTCTTTCGGTATCGAACCAATGTCGCATGGTGCTAGATCTGGGCCATACAATGGATGATCTGACGCTTTTAAACCTAAAGCTTTAAGAAATTCCGTAGTTTCGTGAGATCGATGTGCATGAGCATTATCATGATGAAACCGCCAGGTGTCAAAAGGTTCGGTCAAACGAGAAAGAATGTTAAGCGACGAGCTGTATATTTCTCGTCGCTTGCATTGACCCATGGACAGTATCGCGATTAAATTAAACTTAAATTTGAAAAAATTGCTCGTAAGGAAAAATATGGTAATTTTTTTAGTTTTTTCCATTACACAACAGAGAAAAACTGAATTTTGTACAATTTTGATTTTTTATGTTCTCTGCACCACGTTTAAAAGTTGGTACTGGTGGTTCGCTATTAAATTTTAGGTCCCAAAACAGTTTCGATTTTGCTATAGAAACTGTACTAAATAAATATAGACTTCCATTATCTAATGTCAAAACAATGTATATTTTTACAATTTTATACTCTCCCCTTTAAGCAGTATAAAGGTTTGTTTAACAAGTTGTAATACTTTGAACTTTTTTAACTTTTTTAGAGTAATTTATTTAAATGGTACATACGTCTTAAGAATAAATATAAAAAGACGTTGTTCCTACATGTACTTAATTATTCTTCCTTCTTTGTTTAAATTTATTATTTTGTTTTATTACTTTAAAAAGTGATAATCAAGGTAGTTGAGATTTTTAACAATTATAAGTTTTGTTTAACTGTCTATATCTTAATTTTGGGATTAACCAACGTTATTTTATATAGTTTTCGATTTTCCCAATAATTACAATAAGAATGTAACCTCTGTACGTAAAGTACGCTTGCTGTGCCTTTTGTAGACTAAGTAGATTTATGTAGATTATAACTCGTATTGTATTCATATTTTTTGATGATACAAAATAAACATTAAATTAATTACGGCTTTAATTTTTTACTTTATAGCAACTACAGTAAATATCAAAAACAGTAACAATTGGTACACACCATTTTAGTTAGTATGTATCTCCAACCATTTTCAAGTGATATCTAAAAACTACTCAAAGCTATGACCAGGGTTTCTTCCAGAAGCCGGGTTGTAGACACTTTTAGGATTAGTTTTTAATACAGCAGTGGTGGCACTACCCGTTTTAAAAGTGCTAAATAATATTTGCTTTTTGTTTCAGGCTTGGACAACTTACAACAAAAGAAATGGGTTTACTTTTTTTTTTTTTTTTTTTTTTAATCCTTCGTGAGCTGTCATAAAGATAAAAAAAAATGTAGATTGTAACTCGTATTGTATTCATATTTTTTGATGATACAAAATAAACATTAAATTAATTACGGCTTTAATTTTTTACTTTATAGCAACTACAGTAAATATCAAAAACAGTAACAATTGGTACACACCATTTTAGTTAGTATGTATCTCCAACCATTTTCAAGTGATATCTAAAAACTACTCAAAGCTATGACCAGGGTCTTAGCCAGAAGGGGGGTTCTGTTAGAACAACCCCTGAAATTTCAGGATTCAGGTTTGTTGCATTACAGGCAGGTATGAGTAGGTCAAACCCCAAGCTTTTAAAACTACAAATTCATTCACCGTGATATTAATCGATTTCAGGCGTTAAACTAATTATAACCAAAAGAAATCGGTATTTACCACTGCATTCAGGCATGTATGGTTGACTTTAGTTATGACATTTTATTTATATGATTTATTTCAAAGTTAGTACTAAGTCCTGTCATTTATTACCACGGTCACTACCGTTGAATTTTTGTCTAAATTCGCTTGTGTGTGTGTTCGTATGTTCGCTATGTAAAAATGGAAATGGACTTGTTTTGTAAATATTATTTATGTTAATTAAAGTTCTGTTTTTGGATTTTAATTTTAAGAATAGAGTAAACTTTAAACAACAAATATTTTAAATTTTATTGGGTTTTGGATCTCTCATAAGTACTCGTCGGTCTGCTGCTTAATGCACATAAACCTCCCTGCTCGGGGAGGGGAGAAGAGGACAGGGAATAAAGAGGTTAACTGCTCCCCCCCCCAAGACTTATATACCACGCGTTGTTTACAAAAATACCTGAATACTAGGCTTGCTTTTTTTCCAGTGGGTTTCGAAAGATTGTATATAGAACCATTTTGTTTGTTTTTTGATGTTTCACAGAAGTCCTATTGACAATATCGCGATTAAAAAAACAAATCAAAATTTTCCAGGTTCAGTGATAAAATGGCTTTTTTAGATTAAAAACGGGGAAAAGCTAACTTTTATATGTTTGTACAGATATTATGGTTTTTAATATTCTATGCATCACCAATCACCAGTTTATAAAACATGGTACTGGTGTTTGGCTGTTAAATATTAGGAACCAAAAAATCTGCAAACTAAGTTAAAACTGCAATGGCCAGTGTAACTTATTAATTTAATCTGATTTTGGGTAATTAAAACACAGATTTAAGAAAATAAAACATATATTTTTATTTTATATACTAGTCAGCCAGTCTATTTTCAGAAAATTATTTTATTTATTCCGGCAATAAACAAACGTACCTAGTAAAAATATAATTTAAAACGAATAACTAATTGCTACCTCTAACGAATGCTAAAAATACTATAATACTATAAATGAATACAATTATCTACAGGATGGTAAGGCTTATTCCAACATAAACCATCTTTTCGTACCTACTGCAGAGGAGGTATTTCTATACTTTAAATTTCATCATTAAATATGTATGAATTATGTTAAGATAATAGCATTACCATTTTTAAGAAGTCGTAATGAGAATTTTATTTTTACAGTATAGATTTTTTTACATTTGACTATACCATCAAGAAACCTAAGTTTTAAAATAAATTCAATTAGAAAATATACTATGGGGAAGACGGTGTATTTGTAGAGAATAAATGATTGCCGGTAGTAAATCAAGACGGTATATTTTAGAATAAACTTTACAAACAAATTTAAATGAAATCAAAAACTAGAAGGTAACAGTTCGTATTTTTATTTAGTTATACAATAGCAATGGTAAAATGGTGTTCTAATGCAAAGGTGTGCGAGTTGTATTTGGTAAGAACAAACATAACATACCACCCAATATTAATAATGCTGCCACTATGAAGGTAGGCGCTGGGCAGTACGTATCCAGGAGAGTTGCTATCACAATGTTACCTATTATACCACCCAAACGGGCAGCTACCATGGACACGGCAATACCAGTGGCCCTGTAATAAAAAAAAAAATTAACCTAATATAAAAAGAAAAAAATTTAAAAGCGCAAAATGATTAAACTGCAATGTTGTTTACCTAAGTATAAACGACTTTGTTTTAGTTTTTAATCTTGGAATGACCACGAAGGCTTAAAGCCTTAGTACCAACGTATTATGTTTAAAGTGTGGTAAGAGGTAGTTTATTAGCACGGGACTTAAATATTTAAAGATTTGGAGGACATTTTTTTAAGACTATTGTTAAAATGTCATCCAGCCCACACGACACTCTAGGAATAATATTGGACATATCGTGAGGAACAGGGACGACTGCTAGAAAGAGGAAAATTAATGGGAGGATCAAGGGTAGAATTGACAGCAACTTGTTTAACAAATAGTTCGACTTTGCCTTTAGAAGTAGAAATAATTTCATCTTCGGAGATTAGGGGTGGAAAAGTTTTGACTAATCTTTTTCGCAAATTTCAAAGGGATCATGAGAGGAAAAGAAGGCAGTATCCCCAGCATAGGTGGCAAAGAAATCTGTCAGACCATCCCAGTCAGCTGAGTTGTAGTGCCGGAGGGTGCGTGGCCAAATGCATTCAATTATCTCATAGATAATCAGATCATGGCTTGGTTACTGATGCTTGGTAGAGTACAGGGTTGGAAGTAAGAAAAAGATCTATGGGGCTTGAGAGATGATTGGAAACCCTATGGAAGAAGGTAGGATTTATAATAAGATTGATGAGCGAGTTACTGATTGCAAAGGTCTTGACTGCTCTGCCTGAGTGTCAATTTTTGTAGAACCATTCCTTATTAACATAAAAATCCTTATTGTGAACATTAAAATCGCCGAGGACGATAACTTCAGCCAGTGGAAACTAGGAAATGATTCTGTCAATATTTATTGAAAGGAAGCTAAAGAACTTTATGTAGGAAGGGGACCGGTATATACAGCAGATGAATTTGGTAGAAGATACTACAGAATATCGGGCCTACCTAAGTCATCAAAGAATGAGCAAAACTGGTTCATGATTTTAGTATACAAGGAAAGGTTGTCAGTTATTTTTTATATAACAACATAAATTATTTTTATACTTTATGCCGTAAAATTAATATATTTAATCTTTTCGTTAAAATAACTTGGCTTGTTGAATATATTCTGCATTATCTTTATTTTAATGTCTGTTTTATCAAGGTAATCACGGTCATTGAAACTATAACCCAAAAATAATAAAAAGATTAACATACAGGACTTGGGTATTCTTAGAATCATTCTCATATTTTTTTCCTTTTGACGTTGTTGGAGAGTGATAATATCATTATTTTTTGTATAGACTAACTGCAAAGAATGAATTAACAATAATTATATATATCGAGTGACGATAAAATAAGCTTTTTCGAGAAATCTTTCAAACTGAATTGATAAAAAGGTTAATTCTAATTATACATACCTGAGATTAGTTGGAAATATTTCTGTTATCAAGCAGTCAAGAGCAGCGTTACCACAAGAGATAACACTACTAAATGTTGCTGATACTATCAAGTTTTGAGTTTTGTTACTGACGTAATTCATTGAAGCTGCACATGCACCCGATGAAACCGTACTAAAAACTAAAGAAAAAAAATAGTATTAGTAACAGGTGGCTATTTAGTGATCGTATTTAAAATTTAAAAAAAAAATCTTTTATTACCTAAGAAAAATTTTCTGCCCAGTCTATCCATTCCCAAAACAGCAATGATGTTGCTAGGAAGAGCAGCAGCTACGGTAATGAGCGATTCCATAAAAACAGACTGACTTATTTTCTCACTACAAATAGCACCTTGTTGCTGACTGCCTAGATTGACAACATAGTTGGTGACTTGGCAAACTGAAGCCGTTTCGTTTGGTTTTAGGCGAGCAAATTCATCGAAACGGTTAAATAACTCTGGGAACCACATCATAAGACCATAGTACCTAAAAAATAGGATATATTTGTAAAGTAGCGTTGTAAACTAACGTAAGTAAAAAGCCTTTTTAGGCTTTGTTAAAACTTATATGGTATATTATTTAACGATTCTAATGTTGCACAGTACATAACCATAATTCCTCAACTATAAGGTATTTGGAAGAAGAGCAGACTTACCCAATGTGAAATGTAAAGTTGATACTAATGGAAATCACAGTAAACTTGAGTATGGGTGAAACGAAGAGCTGCTTGCTATTATCAATGATGTTGGACAACATGTTGGAAATCTTTCCTTTCTTTACTTGCAACGCTTCTTCGTCCAGGGCTTTTTGGTATTCTTCTTCCAGAATAAGATGTTTAACTGGATAATCTTCGGCATCATTGCCGGTGTTAATATGGTAAATGTATTTAAAAATAGCAATGGCTTCCTCACTTTTTCCTTTTGTTAACAAGAACTTAGGGCTCTCTGGTAAAAAGAAAAGCAAAATGCCAACGACGAATGATGGTAGAGCCATGACAAGAAGAAAGATTCTCCATGAATTGTAGACAAAATATGGTGTTACAAAACCGATATTGGCTGGAATAATTAACCAGGCAAGACCAGCGACGAAAAGGTTTCCCAAAGTCCAGAAAGCTGCCATAAAGGAAAGCATGGAACCTCTCTTTGATCTGGGTTGAAATTCTGCGAAATAGGGCCAAATTACTGGCCCACTACCCCCGAGTCTAAAAAATAAAATCAGTTGTAACACTATCCATTTTGGCTAAAAAAATATACAAAATAAAGGGCATATCTAAGCAATACCTTTCGGACTTTTGTTTTTGCAATACTTGTACTTAATAAGTTAATAATAAAATTAATATAATAAAAATTAGGGTTTAACCTCCGTTGTATATCTGTCTTACTTTTTCTAGGTTCTAATATATCGAAACTATATACATCATTTATTATGAATGTATAAGTTATGTTATAATGATACATTTACAACTTAGTAAAAAATATAAAAATTTGCAAATTAAAGATAATTTTATAATTTGTCGATATTTTTTGTTTTTTTATTAAAAACTAAATTATCAAAATTGGTATTTTAATTTAATAATTAGCGACAAAGCAAGAGCCTTTTAACAGATAAATAGCAAAAATTAACATTTATAATTTTAAAAACATAAGTTTCTACTCAATTTGCAAATAACAGTTATAGACAAGTTTGTGGGTTCTACGTTAAATTCGCTAAGAGCTTGATAATCAGTTGTGCAAATTAACAAATAAATTACCAACAAATAATAATTAAAATATAATATACTAAACGCCGTCAGGGTCAAACAACATGAAATTTAATCTTTAATTCTTTTTCGTCTTTTTTCCATTTAAATAAAATATACAAAGAATGTATACTGATGAGCCCTTAAGGGCAATAGCAAAGCATATTGTACGCTTTAAAGAAACATTCACCCATTTTTTTATACACTTTTCTGCACAAACTAATAAATATAAGCTGACAGAGTTGCACTACGGTGGTTTGTAAACCACAAAAAAGATATCGCCATCTAGCAGATTGTCATTCTCTGCCTTATAGCATATCGTCACCCTGAACTAAAACTGACGTAATTTAAAAAACTTAGTTTTGTGAAAATGGCCAACAAAAAAAATTCATTCACCAAATATTTTTTTACATATACACCAAATAAAGAAATGGTCAATTATGATTTTTGAACTTTTTTGATTTTAAGCTAAAAAACAATGTATATGTATTATTTTGGCTTCTGTCACTTTTCCTGAAAATAAATTGACAGATATACTTTTAAAGTTATGTCGTATTTTTTATGACATGTTAATCAGTAGGTTAATTGAAACTTACACAGCCCACTTTTCTCATCAAAATCCTTATATGAATATCGTCAAATTTTGTCTTAAGTAGTAATGTGACGCTTTAACGCCAGAATCGCAACGGGAATAAAAAATAATCCCTGTAACACAAAAATTGCATTTTTGGACTTCTTCCGGAATGATTTTACAAGTAATATTTTAATGCAGAATATTTGGAAACGTTTCTTAAACATTGTTTAAAGAAATCTTTAAATGCTAGAAAGCGATATTTGTGGCGTACACTTTATTAGATGGGCAGGTCTTGTTTATTTTATCTATCTATTTTGACATGTTCGTTATTAGAAACAATAATTTAGAAAGTTTAATTTGTGGTTTAAATTTATTTTCACTCATATACCCACCAAAAAAATTAAAACACATTTTAGTTACAATGGAAATAACTACCTAAAATTTTCATTTAAAGAGTTGGATTTTGTTTATGACATTGCTATAATTAAAATAGCGTCAAACTTTTACGAATATTTAAAAGTAATACAATAAATATTTTTTTTTCATTTCGTCAACAATGCGCAATAACTGAAACATGCAATTTTGAATTTACGGCTAGCACGCACACTATTTACTACTTGTAAACCCCAATAGCGTCTAGGTAATCTTATTTTTATAGGACCTATAGTTTTAAGGTGAATTGAAACAAAAAGGACGTTATTTCCACATTAAGTTAAATTAGTTTTAAAATTTAGTTCATCTTAGTAAGTATGTTATACCTAAAATTGTCTTATGTCAGAAAATACTTACGCCGCCCCATTTAGAAATCTGAACAACATAAACCACTCATATGACTGGCTAAAACTTGAAGCCACGATACATAGAGCGTTCATGAAGGAACTTGCAATAAGCACCTTTTTACGGCCAATTGAATCTGCAACTGAACCCCAGGAATAGGCCCCAGCCATCATCCCTAAAAACAGAGAGAAATTTTAGATTTATATATATATATATATATATATATATATATATATATATATATATATATATATATATATATATATATATATATATATATATATATATATATATATATATATATAATATTTATTTATAATATTCAATATATATATATACGTATATATTTATATATTTATATAATATAATATATATATATATATATATATATATATATATATATATATATATATATATATATATATTAAATTTATGAGTTAGTTCTGGTATCTTTAAACAAAATATTCTTGAACTTTTATATAATGATATAATAAAGCAAAGTAGACTTTCCTTGGACATAAAAGCCATTTAATTTATAGAAAAATTAAAAACCCTGGTAGGTATGACCACTAAGGTTGATTGCTTTAAAATTACAAGCCTCCAAATTAATGGAAAGCTCCGGGTCCGACTAGGACCGTCTTGGTCGGACCTGGACTAAAAAAGCTTATGTTTAGTGTATATAAATATTTATTGAAACTCCACAGTATTATGTTAACTTTAAAAATCATTAATAAGACATAATATTATAAATTTAAGAAAGCTTAAAGAGAACACGTTAAATCTCCTGTGCTTATTTAAGAACCACCTGCTAAATATCTTTTCTCGGAAAAAATTGATTTTAGTGTAATTACTGTTTAAGTTTATGTCTGGTTTTTTAAAAATGTGACGTCATTCCAAAACGACTTGTGATTGGTGGTGACAACACGAAGCAAACGCCTCTGTCCAGCGTTGCCGCATTTATTAGATTTTTACATTTTTATTAGGTTTTTTATCAACTTTGGTAGAATTTTTTTTTCTATAGAAACTGAAGAGATTTTTACCTTTTTGTAATAAGTCAGTAATGAATTCAATAATATTAAACTAGACCCTGAAGTATCCAACTTGCCTGCTTCAAGCAGTTATGGAATTAGTGCTTCAGATTTCTGAGGAATAACGATGGAATAAAATATCAAAACCTCTTTAACTTTGCAAATCAGATGCTGTCTTTGCCCATTTCGAACATCAAATAATGTAGAAGATTTTTTTCAGTTTTTAATCGCAGCAAAACTGACGATCGTAAAAAAAATAAGTAAAAGTAGCTCTTCAACCTATTGGACCAAATAAGATATAGATATAAAAATGGTAAAATCAATGGAGGGCAAAATTGTATATAAAAATATTAAATCTGATACTGATAAGAAAACAAAAAAGTAGATTTTATTTCAGGGTAAGTGTAGCAGAATTCGTATATATAGTTATAAATAAAATTATTTTTGTTTTTTTTTATAATAATATATATTCATTTATACCATTTTAATTTTTCCCTTATGCCTATGAATCAAAGAAAAAGTGATTATAATACATAACCTGAATATTATGGAGCAGAAAAAAATGTAAAAATCTATATTGTTTTCTTCACGAGAAACTCTTAATTAATGTACAATTACGTTAATACATTTTTGGTACATTTTAAATTTAAATACTTGGTAGATTCCTTAAAGAAAATGTGTAGGGTTGCCTGTGCCGGCATGGATAAATTCAGCATTGAAATTTTATTTTGTGTCCGTGAATGGTTCATTGTGACGTCACTCAGCACTTAAATAACCAGATGATGTTTTGGCTCGGGCATTGTAAATTTGAATTTAAAATTCTTAGAACTCTGATATGCTAAGTCAATAAAAAATAAGTGCAAGAATCCTATTTGATGAAGATTTGTTGTACATTTTGTTACTCTTCTGGAAACAATTACTGAGAAAGTATTTACATAATCCACAACATTTTAAAGAGTGTAAGATTATTCTCTCGCAGTTTATAAAAAGTATATTTAAATAGATACATTCTTAAAGGTATGTTAACTTTTGGACATCAACATATTTGATAGGTCAATGTCATTCGTAAAATGTTAATATTAATGGATGGAATAGTTGTTAATGGAAAAATGTGTTGTTAATTTCTATCTATTATAAATTATTAACGGTGTCCGAGCAGTGTCCCATAATTTCCGTATTTTTTTTGTAGTTTCTACTACACGTGTTTTATCTTTTTATTTTGATTTAATACTTATTTTCTGAGTTATTTCGCATTATACTTTACCATTTCAGTTTATAAAACCCAGAGCTATCAAATATTTTGGTCTCGTCTTTTGTGCTTACCAATGTAGTTTCCTAGATTCATCTTGTTTACTGAAATGATTTTGCTATCTAATTTACCTATGCTAATTTTATAAACACATTGATTATAACTAAGTATGTCGCCACATCTAGACATTTCAAAAAACCCCAAAATACTTTAAAATATGCAAGTTAGGTTGTTAATTTAACTTTTTAATTTTAGCATTGCAAATAGGTTTTGAATAGGCTATATTCAATTTGTTTAAAATATTCTTTATACAGAGCGAGTCTGTAACTTGGAATAAATTCGATAATAAATAAATGGGGGCGTGTTCGGAAAAACGCTCGGACACGTCATTTGAGATTGTAAGTTGCGCATTTTTTCCAATAAATTTTTTTTATACAGGGTGTGCCATGTAGGTGGGGCTAATACCAACTTTCTTATTTTAAATGGGATACCCTATATGTTAATATATTTTTGAATTATCCACAAAATTCCAAACATTTTTATGTATCACATGCCATACCTTTATTCGATTGTTTTTAAGATACAGGGCGTTAAAAAAAAACGTATTTTATAAACTTAAAGAGAGTTCTATTAAATCTTTTTCTTTAATAAGTGTTCAAAATGTAAACCATTTACTATTTGGCAATGCCCTAAACGTACTACAAATTCATTTTGAACATTTCTTATGCATTCTGGAGAAATGTTTCGACACTCTTGCCTTATTCTAGTTTTCAACTCCTCAATATTTGCCGGCTTGGTCATATAAACTTTGGATATATCCCCATAGGAAAAAATCCAGAGGAGTCAAATCGGGCGATCTTGGTGGCCATTCAAAAGGTCCTCTCCTGCCAATCCATCTGCCTGGAAAAATAGTATCCAGATAGTTTCGAACAGGTCTTGCAAAATGAGGAGGCGCACCATCTTGCTGAAACCAGATGTTTCTATTTGGCATATCAGCTTCTATTGGATCAGGGAATAGAACAGCTAGATTTGATATTAGTTCTTCTTGTAAAAACTGTAAGTACCTTGCTCCATTTAAATTTTCTTCGAAGAAAATTGGGCCTATAACTTGCTGACCTAGAATCCCTGCCCAAACATTTACTTTTTCTGGGTGTTGAGTGTGGCCTTGCCTCATCCAACATGGATTTTCTTGTGCCCAATAACGGCAATTTTGACGATTTACTTCTTCGTTCAGCATAAATGTCGACTCATCGGAAAAGAGAATGTTTTCTGTAATAAGATTATTATTCTGCATTAATTCCATAAATTGTTCAGAAAATTCAATTCTTCTATCTGCATCCTCCTCATTGAGTTCCTGGAGAATTGTTAGTTTATAGGGATGAAATTTTTCTGCTTCAAGAACCCTTACTACTGAAGACTGGCTCACTTCCAATTCGCGCGCTACCTGTCTAGTGGGAATATTGGGATTTTCTTCAATGGCTAATAACACATTAATTTTGGTGTCTTCATTAAGCGCAGACCGACGAGAACTAGTTATTGTTCTTACGTGACCATTTTCCCGAAACTGTTTTTCAATTTTGCTTATAGTACTTTGAGATATGGGTGGTAAATCAGGATACTTCTGTCTGAATAAATGCAAAATTTCATTTTGGGTTCTTGTTCTATTTCCGTACCCAATCATCATCAAGATTTCAATGTTGTACTTTTCACTTAAATAGCCCATTTCGTAAAAAAATTAAAAGAAACTTAAATCTGATTATCCGACAGTAAAGGCACGTCTTGTAGCAATGTCAAAATTTATAAAATGTCAAAATTATAAAAATGTCACATTTTTATAGCACATTCATAAAATACATTACAAAAAAAACTGTTTACTGAGACGCATATTTTTTGAATTTAAAACATTTTTAAAATAAAAAATCAAAACTTAAAAACAATCAAATAAAGGTATGGCCTGTGATACATCAAAATGTTTGGAATTTTGTTGAGAATCCAAAAATATAATAACATATAGAGTGTCCCATTTAACATAAGAAAGTTGGTATTAGCCCCGCCTACATGGCACACCCTGTATAAAAAAATTTAATTTGTCCGAGCGTTTTTCCGAACACACCCCCATTTATTTATTATCGAATTTATTCCAAGTTACAGACTCGCACTGCAGATTGTATAAAAAGTCGATAAAATATATATCCTTCGTTTTTCTCATACCTTGCGGGGCACTCATAGATGCTGGTTTTGGGGCTATACCTTTCATAGCACCCTGCCAAAAATTCGACACTGCTACATAATTGTCACACACACAAAATTTTGTTTTATTTCAAGAAATATTATTATTTCGATAATTTAGTCTTTATTCGAAATATAAGTACATTGAACTAAAAGATTTTTTTTACCTTCCTTTTTTAAACCATTATTTAAAAATATATATTTTTAAAATGAAACCTTCTTACAATTTTTTTCTGGCATTAAAAAATATTTGCCGGTTACTATTGTTCTTTATTAAATAAAAACTGTTTTTTTAATTTAAAACCGATTTAACGTGATTTTTTTGGATAAAGACAATTTAAATTTATTAACATTCTTTTTTAGTATCCTCACATATGGTTTAGTAGTTTTAGATAAAAATGTACTTGTTTAAATAAAATCTTTTAATTAAAGCTTTTCTGGCAATAAATAGTATCTCAGTGGCATATATTGACAACAAAAAAATTAAATTATATTTTCAAGTTATTTATTTCAAAAAGTGTCATCCTGAAGCATACGCTACTGATTGTTTTTAACTAAATAAAAACGTTTTTTAGTTAATTTACACTGATTTAATTTAAATTTGGTGGATAAAGACACTTTCTAGGTCCAACGGCCGCAGTACAGGAATTAACCGATTTAACACTCCAAGTATAAAAAAAAATAGAATGATGACATTGAAAAAAATACACATTTGTGAATACCAACGTAATTAATTTATATTAATCAAGTCTTTTCAGTTTTTCGTTAAGTTTTTTTTTTAATTTTACCAGTACTCCCTTAATTCCATCCGTGATTTACACTATAACAGGTGGAAAATTATATGTTAAAAGTTAAGAAAACAATATTTAATTCAAAAATTAAACAAATTAAGGACGTGTGGTTTAAATTCCTATATTTGAAATTTTGCCAGTTATTAATACCAAAAATACTATTTACAAAATATGTTTCTTTTTACGATACGAGCATTACAGTGGTGGCCTAAAATTTTCAAAAATTTTTATCTAAAAAGTAAAACATGGGACCCATATCAAATAGGTACCGGATACTATTGGCCCGAAGGAGAACACTTTGGTAAAAAAAATAATTTTGATACTTGCACAAAAAGTTGATTTTTTTGGTAGCCCCCCCAAATCCACTATTTCTATTTTTTTCGTGAATTTTATCAAATTTTATCGTCAAATCTCAAATTTCGCAAAATTATCTATGCTTTTCGAAAAACCATAGCCAGTTAAACATTTTTCACTCAACAATTTTCTTATGCAAATATTTCAGATACAAATATTTTTGTGAAATTTGGGATCTGACAATAAAAATTTATTAAATCCACAAAAACAAAATACAAATAGAGGGTTTGCTTTTAAATCTATGATTTTTCCCTGCGGGGATCCTAGCCACTGTAGGTAACAATCCATTTCAAGTTTTGTCAAATTACTTTTAAAACTAGTCTACAAATATGTGCCAAATATTATTATTTTAGCTTAAACATTTTTTCGCGCATTAAAAAATATATAATTTGGTCATAACATTTAAATACATTCTGTGTCAAAATCTAAGCTTTTTCAATTGTATGTTGGACAAAGTTTCAATATTATATCTCGAAGCAAGCAGATTTTTTACGTGGTCTCACAGCAGAGGATCTGCTGAGAACACGTGACAAAAAAATTGGATTTTTTGTCACGTATTCTATTAGCAGATTGTCTGCTGCGAGACCACGTGACAAAAACTGCTCGTTCCGAGATTTAATATCGGAACTGGCCTTTATATAAATCTTTTACTTTAATCAGGGACATCCTGTGAAATGGTTTTTTTCGAGTCTAAGAAAGATGGTATACTTGAACCATAAAAATACAATAAACAAGAAGTGGCAGATCTACCAGCAGGCTAGGTAGGCTGGAGCCTAGGGAGGCAGATTTTAGGGACGCAAATTTAGGGCCAAAAATGTTTTGTGAAAAAGAAATACTTAGGCTTAACACAGATCTCGTCCTCAATAAGAAACTCGTATTCAAATTAGAAATACGGCAGTAGGCATATAACAAGTTTAATTTAAATGTTTAATTTCTGACCAAAATGAGTAAATTGTTATCATCAACCCTTAAAGAAAAGGCTTTTTTCTTAGAAGAAATGCATCTTAATAATTTAGAAACTGAGTCAGGTCAAGAATGCATACATTTTCAATATCACCTTTCTTCTGAAAGGATTTTGGAAAAAACAGATTCTAGATCATTAAAAAACCTAGCATCGTACCTGCGAAAACAGAATTTACAAAACGTTTAACCAAACTGGAATATAGCAGTTCGCTTAACTCTGTGTACACCAGCGACAAATTGTTCGGGTGAGGTAAGCTTTTCTTGCTTAAAACGAGTAAAAAAGTATCCAAAATCTACCTTAAGCCAAGCTCCTTAGTACCTGGAGTCAGCACTAATGACCAGGATTTCATATGACGATATAATTAATAAGTTTGCAAATAGAAAATCGCGCAAAAAGGTATTCTAAAACTTTTATAACTTAATTAATTGAATTTTATTGTCACCATCAGCTGGATTGTCATCAGATTATTAACTATATATAAATTTTAAACTGTAAGTAATCGCAAATAAAATTATTGAGTTACGTTTATCGAATGTACATTATTGTGCAAGTAACATAAAGGCATACCTTACCCCGCCTTATTAGTAGTACATGATGCTTTTATTAGCTTAGAAATATATCCAAAAACTTTCTTTTGCCCAATCTTAACTAAATTGTTGGGTTGTAAAACTAATCTAGAAACTGACACATCCATCCCCTAGTTTAAAATCATACTAATTAATGAAAAAAGGTGCTCTAATTAGGTTGATAGTATACAAATCATAAAGTTACAATTTCATTCATAAAAAATTGTGATTAATATGATTGTGAACTAGGGTATCGAATTGTAGAGGTCGGTAGGTGCGGCAAAAATTGAATAGCCTACTGGCGGCAAATATGTAAATCCGCCACTGTAAACAAGGATGACATATTCATAAGTAATCTGTGTGTGTGTGTATGTGTGTGTGTGTGTGTGTGTGTGTGTGTGTGTGTGTGACAGGAACGAGATTGTCAATCCTAGTTGTCAATTTAAGGGATACCTTCTACAAACTTTAGATAAGACTGACGAAAAACTAAGAATGTAATTGAAGTTCCAAACTTTATTGTCTTACCTATGAAGATGATGGAATTCAGCCATCCTTTAGTCTGGGTATTCAAGTTGAGATCACATTGTGCCGACGGAAGGATGAACGACATCGAGATGACGTCCATCTCTTCCGAAGTGCTTACGAAGCCGCATATTGCTAGTAGCAGGTAATGAAATTTGCCATAGTGGGTAAGTTCTATAGCTCTTTCGAAGTCTGCCTTGTCACTGGTTCCTTTCTCTGCATCCGCAAAAGCCTGCAATTGAATGAATATCATGCACAAACCATACTAGTAAAGTAAAAAGTATACAGAATATTTAGGTTTTTGTGGTTGTTCTTACCTTGGACAAGTCAGTCTTGACGATGTGTGTAGGATTAGATAGCTCAAGATCTTTGGATCCACAGCCGTTGAGGGTGCGCAGATCTTTTACATCACAATTTTCTTTGTGTTTTAAAGGTGGTTCACCTTCTACCATTCTATGTAAGAAACGGCTGTTGTTTGATTTTGCGCTGGAGCAAAAAACGACTTCTTTCTTGCGGTAGTAACGAGGGGTGGGGGGCGGCACTTAGTGGGGGTAGCGGGCTGTGATTCTAACGAAAGCTCTGCAACAAAAAGAAACACTTACTAAAAAAACAGACTGATTTACATGGACCTCTATGGCAAAAACCAGTTTGAAAGGTCCATAAGAATTCATAGTGACTACGTTAAAAATGTTACTTATTTATTTATCTTTAAGAAACCCTTATCCTAAGAGAGTGGCTAATAATTTACAGATCCAGGCTACTAAATCCAAAGGTTGGATCAGTATATACGAAATTGACGAATTATTGGTAAAAAATGAATAAAATTGCCCGAAGCTACGCCACTGGTCTAAAATCGTAACAAAAGTATATCGTCAAGAGGTGTGTTTCGGTCATTAAGTATATCAGTTTTATTTAAATTAAACAACTCGATTAAAAAATAAACACGAAAATTCCAATTATAAAAATTTTTCTTTCACACCCTGTATCTTAAAAATTGGGCTGCTTTGGAACTATGTTTATATAAAATTTTTGTCTTATTTTTGGCCAAGAATCTCCCATTAAGCGTTAACCCATGTTTTTTAAAACACTCTGTATAATTAAGGAAATAGGTTACTTATCGCTCTTATTGAATCATAATAAAAAGCAAAGCGTGTGTTATTTCCTTTTATCAAAATAATTCCATGTTTTCGAATTGCGTTAACAAGAAAAATACTAGTAATGCTTAAATAGATATTAGAAATTCTTTAAAATTATCTGGGTCCACCTGTTAACACAATCAGGTTATATGTAGTCATATTTTACTTAATTGCTTTTTGGTTCCTTTAACTATTTTTTTATCACTTAGGAGGATTTCGTTCTGTGTGATTTTTTAATTGTATTTTTTAGAAGAACCGATTTATAATAGTCACTAGATTTTTTCGCAGTCAAAATGGAATCAGTTTATAACATTTTGCCTTTGATGGCACGAAGCATCTTTTAAAATCTGAACATTTTTTCTGTGAGGACTCAAAACTCAGGCTACAAAATTTATTCTGAATGAAAAAAACGTTAAATCTCTTTTTTTGCCTATTTAAAAACCACCTGCCAAATATCTTTTCTCAGAAAAACTTAGTTTGGGCCTAATTACCATTTAAAGTTAATGTCTGGTCCTTTAAATTTTATACCGGACCAAGACGCCTTATAAAGATACGAATTTTTAGCTTTTTGTAATGATTTGACAATAAATACAGGGATATAAAAAGGGACCCTAGTGTAGCAAACTTGCTTGCATCGTGCAGCTCAGCACGTAATGTGTCAGATAATATTGAAGAGTTCTGGGGCTTATTTAAGAATAACGATGAACAATTAGGATATTAAAACACCTCTAATTTTGCATAACAAATGATGTGTTTGTCCGTTTCGATCGTAAAATGCGAAAATATTTTGACAGCATTTAATCGCATTAGAACTAACAATTTGATTACATTTTTAAATAAAAATGTCTCTTCAATACTATTTGCCAGAGAGGGTTTAAAGAAGATTATTATTCCCATAACAATAATAAATATGACACCGATAAAAATTTAAAAAGTATATATTTTTTCGATGTTAGAATATCATGGTTTCTATATTATATTTTATGAGGTACTTTTTGTTTTTTTTTTGTATCCTAAACATAACATGTATTTATTTTCTTAATGCCCATGAATGAACAGAAATAATAAAAATTAATTGAATATTATTACGGAGCAGAAAAAATATAAAAATGTAGATTTTTTCTTCATGTAAATTTATTTATTGGAAGAAAGTCTTAAATAATGTACAACTACGTTAAAATATTGTTAATACATTTTCCATTTAAAAATTCGGTAAATTCTCTAACTAAAATGTGGCAACGCTGCCTATGTCCACATGGTAAAAAAGGCGCTATTTGCACAAATTTTTTGGCACCTTGTGACGTCAAGCAGCATTAAAATACCCAAATGTTGTTTTGGTAAGGGTGTTTTGCATTTGAATTTGAAATGCTTATAACTCTAACTATAAAAATATTTGGCAGAAAAGTTATTTAGGTCTAAAGGATTATTCTTACCCAATAAAAAAATATATGAAGGTGGCATATTATCTTGCTTCTAAATCTTTGAGTAAATCCAAGTACCATGCATAGTTGTACCAATGTTTCAGGTACAAATATACCGGTATTAATCAACTACCAACATTCACTTCATTTAATTGTTGTGCCTTGTGAATTTTTGAGAATAGTGGTTTATTTTTATTTGGACGTAATTAAATAGTACTTTACATTACATATTTTTAATGGGATTCATCATAGATTATTGTTACGCTGGGATTAGTCTTTGTGACGTAAATATAAATATTTTTAATGTTACTTATAATTATATTGGAATATAGGTTTTGAGTAAAGGTGTTAGACAATGTTATGCTCTTGTTAATTGGTACATTACGTTATGGTTAGTATCTCCCACCGTTTTTAAATGAATACAGTTATCACTTGTAATCAGTTGAAGAGACTCACTTGAAAACGGTTAGAGAATACTTACTAATCGAAACGTTGTGTACCAGTTAACAAATAAAACAAAGGAAGTCTCTTAGTGTTATTGATAAGTTTTGTTGCCTCGGTTTAAGACATTTGCATAATGCAGTAATATATAAAGTATAATTTTTTATGTATAAGCTCTTTTAAATTTTGCGAGTCAAAGTCATACGTAAACGGAAATTTAAAAAAAAAAATAAAAAAATATTTTTTTTTTTTTTTTATTTTTCGACCATCGCCTTATTAATTTTTTAAATAATTATCCAAAAAGGATTTTCCTGGAAATAAGAACAGGCAAAAATTGATACGGAATACTTAGCGCTGAATTTTTATTTCATAAAAATAAAACCGTTAGGACGACGTTTTGGCCTTGTGGGCCTACGTTAGGTATATTTGTCTGTAATTTAAACGGACGATATTCAGGAATAAATTTCTAAAATAAAAGGAGTTAAATGATTTTTGTTTTAATTTGTGTTTAATGCTTATACATTAATAAAAGTGTGTTTAAAGTGTGTGTTTTGCCGTTAAGATACTCTGTGTTTTGAGGCCTCATCCTGTTTATCTTCCGGTTTAAATTAAAGACAAATAAACTTGATGAAGGCCCACTCAGATCAAAACGTCATTATAATGATTTAAAAAAAATGGATTAATAAGCATTCCGTGTTAATTTCCGCCTGACTTCGGTATAAACATTGCAGCATTGGTTAGAGGAAGAAAGGTGATATATATTGCTTGGTATCCGATTTGTTTGGGCGGTTAAGACCTTTAAGTAAAAACAAATTGGCTTCGAATACTGGTTAGGGGAATGTTTTGAATCAATCATATTATGGGTGCACTAGGGGTTTTCAAAATATTTTAAAAACAGTTTGTACAGTTGTTACAGTTTTTTTAAAAAATATAGTTTCTATATATCGAAGTGATTCGATAAATTTAATTTAGGCCAAATCTTTTTTCTAAAATGATGTCATTATTTTTTTATCCATTTGCTTACTTTAAATCCCTAAAGTTAGTTTGCTGATATATAGTTTAAATTAAATTTTACTTTAGACATTTACATTTGTAAAAATATAAATTAAGTACAATGCTTTCAATTGATTTATTACGGAAATTACTGTTAGAAAAGAAAAACAATTTTGGCAGAAATTTTATGAGTATCATTAGTTCCATTAGTGCAAATTCTATATAAATCTTGTATTTATTGGGAGCATTTATTTTCCAAGCTAAAAAATCCATGGGTTAACCAGCTAGGTTCCACATTTATTTATTGTTTTCAGTTATGAACAATACTTTTTAAACTCTTTTATTCTTAAAAATACAGTGTATGATATTTAATATTAACCAATGAATAACAAGATTTTCATAATTATAAGTAATTTTACATCTCTTTTATAGACGAAATATACCTGAAGACGCCTTAAACAATTTTAGATGAAACGTCGATTTGACCAGTCAATAAAAAATGCATAAAATTTAAGAGTTATAGCTCTCCTAATGTAGAAACTATAAATGCAGTAGGTGTCAACTAAATTACTTTTGTTAATGTAACATAATAAAATAAATATTATGGATGTGCAATCGTTTTTGCTGAACTTTTTAATTATAATGAATATTATGACATTATTAATTTAAGGTGAGAAAATGCATAATCTATTTTAAGTTTTGATACCATGGGTTTTCAAGATAAAATAAAAAACTGTAATAGGTATAAAAAGTAATGGAAAATAAAAATATTACTGTCTATCATTGTATTATTTATATTTTTAAATACATTTGTTAATTTAAAGAATAGCAATACTATAGTTGTTTTGCATTTTTCTCATTAATTAAGTGTAATGGTATAAACAAGTACAAAATGATTAAAAGAATTACTCGTGCAAACCCGTACTTATTTTATCTTTCTAGTATTGAAAGGCGGTGAAAATTCAAGGAATAATAGCAGTTAAAAGACGTTATTTATCTGCTTTAAATAATAAAAAGCGTATCAGTGACCGCGACCTGACAAAAATTGTTCCACCATTACAATTTTAATAATTGCATTATTTTTATATCTTGACCAAAGGTTAAGTTGTTTTTTTACATTTTAAATTATCTTAAATAGTTTTGTTCCTGTTACATTAACTCCTTTAGATTTTTTTGGACCCCTTTAACATAATAAAAATATGTTGAAACTTATATCTTCTTCATCTAAGTGACTTTACCTAGGGCAAGGGAAGGGTAATTTTTGCATTGTAAAATGTCATTTAATTATAACGTCACTCCAGAAGAAAGGAACATAAGTCCAAAAATGCAATTTTTGCGTTAAAGCCTGCAAATCACCACACAGAATCAACAAGATAAGATACGATGCGAGCCATCAGTTTCTCAAGCAGTTACAGCGTTTGCAGTTATTACCTTGCACGAGAAATATCATTGTTGAGTAAATGAGCTTTTTGTTATAGAAGGCAAAATAAAGACACTCTAATGAGAGAATATGACCGTCGAATTAATAGACGATACTGTTAAGATTTGATTATCTGATATCTCTTATCGCATTTATAATTGAGAGAATGTATATAGAGCTGAGCTACTCAGTACGTAAATCTACTTAAAGTAAAATACTCAGTACTTTTAAGTACTTTACTTCAGTATTTATAAATGGTCATTAAATAAAGTCAAACACTTAGTAGTTTTTTTAATCCTTGTCCTTTCTACTTACAATACCCAAATTATAACAAGTATTAATTACTTAAAAAAAATACTTACAAATTTTAATTTACTCAAAACCCGTTTCCGAAAGTATTTAAGTATTAAATCTTTTTAAAAACGTTTTTTCGTTACAAAAACAAAGTAATGCGAGAAGGCGACACAGCGACCGCACGGAAAGTAGCAACAGTATATCGCAAAAGATAATTCACCACTGAGTTTTTTTTTTAATTTCATTAAAATATTTTTATTTTCTGTGCTATACTAATTTATTCCAATAACTTTTTAAATTTTTAAAAAACACAATTGGTTAAAAATATTTTAGTTCACACTTTTTGGACAATACATAATCTGTATAATAAGCATAATCCTTATTTTGGGACTGAGAGTGCTATAACAATATGGTCAGGTACTACGGAACAGCACCTTTGAAAATTGGTGTTACCTAAAAGCAACAAAGCAACAAAAGTTTATAATAACAATAACAATAATTTTTATTTTTATTTTTATGTTGACCTGTTTTCCTGTTTTATGCTTTGATATATATATATATATATATATATATATATATATATATATATATATATATATATATATATATATATATATATATATATATATATATATATATATATATATATATATATATATATATATATATATATATATATATATAATATATATATATATATATATATATATATATATATATAATATATATATATATATATTACGGAGTATAGATTTTTTTTTTAATTTTGAGAAAAGGTAAGTCCTAGAAAAAAAAGTTTTAAATAAAAGTTGTAGAACGTAAATTCTACATAAAAATGATTTTATAACTTTTCCTAAAATTAAAATTAATAATATAGGTAGTTAGGGATGATAAAGACTTTTAAAAAATCATAAATTATTGGAAAATTAAAAATCTCATAGTTTTTTTTTATTATTTATATAATTAACAACTTTAATTCTAAAGAAAAAAATCTCTAGAATTAAAGTTGTTAATTATATAATAATTAAAAAAAACTATGAGTTTTTAAATTTTCCAATAATTTATGATTTTTTAAAGTTGCTATTATCATCCCCTAGCTTCTAGCTACCCTATCTCAGTTAATTTTAGGAAAAAAAGTTATATAATCATTTTTATGTAGAATTTTACGTCTACAACTTTTATTAAAAACTTTTTTTCTAGGACTTACCGTTTCCTCAAAATTTCAAAAAACCACTCTTTTAATTTTTTTCACCCCTTCCCGGGGATGAATAAAAAAAAAT
The DNA here is from genome assembly GCA_019359885.1 of Listronotus oregonensis. Taxonomy (NCBI): domain Eukaryota; kingdom Metazoa; phylum Arthropoda; class Insecta; order Coleoptera; family Curculionidae; genus Listronotus; species Listronotus oregonensis. The sequence continues at coordinate 246,838 of JAHBCN010000108.1, read as the reverse complement.
ACAGTTCGTTTTTAGATTCTTCAAAGTAACTTATATAAAAAATTCAAGTTTTAACCTCAAATTCGTATTTCACGACCTATTTTCTTGGACTAATACCATAAAGTACTGTATACACATGTGTTTTTATTTTGTATTTGCTTAAAAAAATGTTCTTTAATTAATCAATTGTTTTGTTAAAGAAGAACCATTTAGGTGGCAAAGTATTCATATATCTGGGCCATGTCGCCCTGTACCTATATTCTTAAACCACATAGTATAACATTATATGACATATTAATTGTTTCATGCCCAATTGCACCCCTTTTATAAATCCGGGTTAACCCTGGATTAAGGCCAAACTAAACATTTTATTTGCTTCGTTTTTTAATCCTGAATTATTTTCAAAATCTAGGATTATTTTTAATCCATCAAAAATTGGGAGTTAAGTTTGAATTAGATGCTAATCCAGGTTTTCTAACCTATAAATAAAGTTGTTTTTTGATTTCAGATGGATGTTATTTTTGAAAATTATATATTCGAGGACAACTTGGAGATATTAGACGTAGTGGAATTTGGTTTTCCATGGCGGAAATATGTAAGAAGCAATTATTTTGAACATTTGTACGAACTCCAATTTTTCAGAGGTTTTGTCTTAAAAAATGTAGTAACACTTCGTGTTTTTTTTTCTATTTCTGCTAGCCTTAGATCGAGATCTCTAAACAACGTATCTGTTTTACATAAAGTTTTCAATTAAAATTCACAATTTAAACAAATCAAACAATTAAATAGCTAAAAATGCTTCATTTTTTGGCAGTGGGCTTGTTAGGGAGGTCTCGACATAATATTTTTGCAATTATACATATAGTGAGCAATTCAATGTATAAACGTTTTTCTGTTTAATTGTACACTGTGTTTTACGTAAAAGTATTAGTTTTGAGATATTACTTAGATTATAAGTAATTTATATTAAAATTTAAAATAAACAAAATATATAACATTTGCCAGGTCTAGTTGTGGTTAATCATTGATATTTACTTGGTTAGAGTCGATAAAAAATATTTAAGTAATGTGAGTTCCTAGTGTCTTCAAGTTTTGTGTAAAGGGACTATAACCAGGAAAGATTTTACACTAACAAATAAACCCGTTTCTACTAAGCAGAAACAATGAATTAGGGAAATTTCCTTTTTCGCTTACAAACAAGTGATTTTTAAAACATTTAAAAGCAAAAAGGAAGGTTTTAGGTAAAAACAGATTTTTATTATTTAAATTGGTGAATGAAAAATTGTAAACCTACTTAATTATAGTTTATCAAATATTAGTAAAGTTTCACGGTTGCTATACCTTACATATTGTGTCATGATGTAGTAACGTAGTACAAGTATGATATAACATTGAGATACTTATCTAGAGAAATAATAAAAATATGTTATTAAAATATTGATAAAAGCCTTTACCTGCAAATTATTTGCCAGTAGAAATAAGAATATTCCATAGTTATTTTTTATATTATATCTCTTCAGTATACAAGGTGTCCTGAAGTAATAAATCGATTTAAATCAACTTGGGTGTGAAAGGGTGGATTTACGCAATGGCTGAGTAGGCTGAAGCCTAGGGCGGCAAATATTATGGGCGGCAAATTTACGATTAGTTTAAAAAAAATGTAATCGTAAATTTTAATGATATAATTAGGATTTTGCAGAAAAAAATGGTTCCAAGAAAAATGTTAGTATAGGGTTTTGCCTATAATTAAATAATACATAGTTCAAAAAAAGAACCTTTTTGTTTTACCATTTTAATTTATATTTTGTTTTTATATTATGAAATTTGTTTTTGATTTAAGAATTCTTATTTAATTTTCTGTTTAATTTCCTTTTGTTAAATTTGTTTATTAAATTTTTATAAGAATTACTAGTAAAGTTTACATTTTTTTAATGCTAAATTTTTCGTTCTGATGACCCAAAAAATATTGACATATTAGGGCGGCAAAGATATATTAGCCTATGGGCGGTAAAAAGTTAAATCCGGCTCTGTGGGTGTATCTGAAATTGCTTTGGTTAGCCGGTATGGAGCGTCAAAAATTTTAAGAAATATTAGTTTTTCCTAAATTTCTTAAAAGTGTGCCAATTGATTTTAATGGTTTTTGTAATATAATCACTTTAAAAAGGCGATAGTAGATAAAAAAGTGAAAATTTATAAAAGTGATTTTATCAGTAAACATTTTTTCTGATTTTTTTCTGATTTTTTCTATTTTTTCATCAAAAATCAATTTTAACAAGGGAACTTTAAAACAAATACAGTTTAAAAAAAAAAATATTACAAATTAAAAACCCCTTTTGAAAATTTGGGATAATAATAGAACCCTTTAAAAAAATGACATAATAACCTGAGAATTTGAAAAAAAGCGGAGGCATGCGCACTACAAAGGCTACAAACTGTTAGTCATAGACAGATAACCCTAAAACCTATATACCAGTTGAAAAGACACCTTTTCTTAATTTTTTTGCTTTTTTTGACAGTTTTGGACTATCTAGTCAAAAACTATATCAATGCTAACAAATAACCTATCTTGTTTATCCCTTTGCAGTCTTTAATATATTTATCAGAATAAAAACACTTATAAAGTACTGATATCCTACCGTCCCTGATTCAGGGCGTTCCGAGTAAAAATCTGCAGTTTTCAGAATTTTTCCTTTTAATGTATTTAGTATTTTTTTTAACTCTTGAACATTTTAAAACTACCTACTTGCAAACCAAAGTTTCTACTCCCTCGGAAAGTGCCCCATACTTTTGATACGTTAATGAGTGAGTCATTTAGTTAGTCAGACAGTTAGTCAATCAGTAGTAAAATGGGCGATTTTTAAAATCAAATCTCTCAAAAATGACATAACTTTTCAATTTTTTTTGGAGGTAATTAGAATACTTATGTTAATTTACATACCAAATCTCATATCTTTATGTGGAACGAAATCAAAGTTATGATAGGGAGGGGGAAAACGTTGAAACCTTTCCTGTAATATACGCAATGCGTGCGTCAGGCCGGAACTTGGCCTGCTACCGTGTGTCTAGATAGAGGTCCTCGAATGATTTTTAAGTAAAATACGGCTTTTTGAACTACTAGAAAGAGGCTAGTAAGTTTAATTTAAAATCGTTTAAATATTTCTCAAAGCTTCTTCATAAGTTCAAAAAAATATGAAGGTGACATCCTTAAGATACTATGTGGCATTATTATTCTCTTATTCTTCTCTTATTTAATACAATTTAAAAAACCAAAAAATCCAAAAAAGTGTAGCCCAAAACCAATTTTATTTTAGCACAAATAAATTCAACTCTATTTTGAATGTATAAAATTAATAATTTATTTGTATTTTTAGATACATGACCCCTCCCGAAAAAAGGTCTGTAACGCACTAATTAACACCCTTAAAAAATTAAATTGGACTCTCTTTAATATTTTAGGTTTAATAAAAAGATTGCCTGCATTATGACAATATTTTTTTCGGCAAAACGGTCCATCCAACGACAAATGTTCAAGAGTTAAAAAAATATACATACATTCAGTTAACGGATAAACATATCTAAAAGGCGCTTTTACACCAAAGTTGACAACTAAAAGTTGTCAACTAAAAGTTGCACTTCCTAAATTAGAGCAACAAGTGGAATTTTTTTGTAGAAAACTAAAAGTTGCTCTTCTCAAATTTAGAGAAACAAGTGGAAAACTTGTTGCCAAAGAATTGGCGCGAAAGATTTCGGTAGTATTTCTCCAGTTCTCCACTAGTTTTCTACAAGCTGCTTGCGCAAAGCGCGCAGCAACAAATCTTCCACTTTTTGTTGTCAACTTTCTTTGATCTTTACCGACACTCCGCGGGAAACTAAAATTAAGTGGGAGATTTGTCTCTCCATAAGTGGAAGACAGAAAAAGTTGCTGTATTTTGTAGAAAAAGCAACAAAATGCCGCAACTTGTGGAAAACTTAGTTGAAGACTTTGGTGTAAACGGGGCGACACTCCGGGGGAAACCAAAATTCAGTGGAAGATTTGTCTCTCCACAAGTGAAAGACAGAAAAAGTTGCTGTATTTTGTAGAAAGAAAAAAAAAGAAAGTTTCACTTTTTCATTTCAAACCATTTTTACATGACAGAAATTAAATTTTTAATTAAATTGAAAAATACGTAATTAAGCTTGTTTAAAAGGTGTTGACAATGTCGTTCACTGTTTTACTGGTAGCAATCGAATATTAATGACATTAATGTGTTTCAAAAAGTCAACAAAATAAGGCAGTTAAACGAAGCTCATCGTATTAAAATATTTATGTTGGTATAATACGGAGATAGATTTAGAATCCAACTGAAAGAAGTTCGATTATATAAAGAGGAATATCCAAATTTATCTCCAATGAGTCAGGGTACAGTAAGCAAAATAGAAAAACAGTTTTGACAAAATGGACATTTAATAAGTATATCAACTAAGAGGCAATCTGAGATGGACGATGATACCAAAGTAAATGTACTATTAAACATTCAAGAGAATCCATTTATTTCCACAATGCAGGTAGCGGCGGAAGCGATATATTTTAGACTTCTTTAAAAAAGGTATTAAAAGCTTACAAAATTCGGATGGTACAGGAATTATCAGAAGACGATCCCGACAGAAGATTGCAGTTCTGTGAGGCAACGATGGATCTACTGGACAGAAATTATTACACTCGAAAAATAGTTTATTTTTCGTCGAGGCAACATTCACTTTATATGGACATGTTAATCGACAAAACTGTCGTTATTGGGCCGATAGTAATCCCCACTAGATGAGGGAAGTACATACCGGGCCTCAAAAGATTAATGTGTGGACTGACATTATTAGTAATCGAGTTATCTATAACCTTACTGGAGAGAGATATTTAGAATTTCTACAAGAAGAACTTGTTCCAAATTTGGCAGTTCTGTTTCTAAACGCTTTGAATCCATTTGTGCCAAACGCGGATAATTGGTTTTAGCAAGATTGGGCTCCTCCCCATTATGCCCGGCCTGTTAGAAATTTCATTAACCGAATTTTTCCTTACAGATGGATCAGGAGAAGGGAAACAATAGAATGGCCAGCAAGGTCTCCAGCTCTAACCCCACTAGATTTTTCCTTGTGAGGTACCTTAAAAGTAAGGAGTAAATGTGACCTTATGCCGTAAACTATTTAAAACGTCAATTGACAACATTTTCAACACCTTTTAAACTAAGTTTAATAAGTTTTAATAAAGCCATTTTTCAATTTTAATGAAAATTTAATTTTCTTTATGTAAAAATGGTTTAAAATAAAAAAGTGAAAATTGGCAGTAGTATGCATTTTCAGGTGCAATTTAAGAAAATAAAATAAAAAACTGCGTGTCCGAGGGATTCACCGAAATGTCGGACAATTTAATAATAAAGAATTTATTTCTTGTAAGATTTTCACACTGTATAAAACCACTAGGTAATTTTCGACGCTTCACTAGTATCGCCACTCGAATTGTTTATCAAAACTTTAACATAAACGGACCCCAAGATACACATATGCAAAATTATATATTTCCCCAACCAACATTTATTAAATGAAAGCCCTAATTTACATAAACAATATTGTTTTCGTTAAAGAAAGAAACTTACTTTGATTTTATGAGGCGCTTCCTCTTTTTGAATTTTTAAACTAGTCGCTGATGTTGAATAGAAATTTTATTTTATTGCCCTAAGTAATACTGTGTTAAAACCTAGTTGACTCTTAAATTAAACATCCTGCTAATAAATTTCTTCAATTTAATAAAAAGTCTTCGTTGGGACTCACCAAAATGGGACAGTTTCGGTCCCAGGGTATAGACAGATCTCTGCCAAGATACTATTGACTCTTATAAACTTGCAGGTCGCCTAAAACAAAATAAAGAAAACACCCCAAAAACTCCTTTCAACAAAATACCTTTCAACGTTCTGGAGGCAAGTCTACCACCGTTTTCAAGATAAAACCCACCAAAAAAAAAACTACTAAAACTTAAAAAACAAGTTTAAGATATTCATTTATAACATTACGTCATAAATTTTCGACAAGAAACTCTCAGAATATCTTAAATTTTTATATCACAATTGAAATATTTTACTTCTAATTATTATTTAGGTTTAAGTAAGTTTTTTTAAGATTAATTTTATCTTGAAAACGGTGGTAAACTTGCCAACTGAACGTCGACAGATGTTTTGATTGGTAAGTGTTTTTTGGACTTTTTTTAATTTTGTTTTGGGAAACCTGCATGTCCATAGTTTCTGTGCACACATCTGGGACTAGGACCGAAGCGATCCCATCTTGAAAGACAGCCCAAGAAGGCTTAAAGTCGTTTTAAATGTAAACTATTTTATTAAATTTAGTTGTTAAACTTTAAAATGTCGAACACTGATGGGTGATTTTCAATAAAAACGGTTAAAAACAAGTACTATAATCCTTACAAAAAAATACAAGAAAAACTCTCGCCATGGCTCCCATGAAACAAATTGTTTTCAATCACAAATTAATTAAGCGACATAGCTATTTAGATCAATTGACATAATAAATTGGTGACTCAACGAAATCGTAAGCTTCATGTGTACACAGATCAAGAAATGAAAGTACATCTTTTTTTTTTATAATGAGGATGTAAACTGCGTATATAAAGTTTACATACAAACGCATGTATTGTGTATAAAATTTTATTGGTATTTTATTAAAAATAGAACGATTGCATGTAAAAGTAAAAACAATTACATTACATTTTATTTCAATGCTAATGAAATGATCTTGAAAAGTATCACCACTTAAAGACAAATAGGGAGATAATATTTAGAAACGAAATTTCCTTATTTTTCTCCTTGAATCTGACGATTTTCGGAAGTGGATTTTTATTTATTTATAGCGTAAATAAAAATACGTATATCGTGCACATTTGGACGGAAGCGTTAAGATTTCTAAATAAATATTAAGAGGTTCTTAGGTTCCCATATTACTTAAATTTCAAGCAAGGCTTTTAAAGCAATTTCTTTATCGTAATTGCTATAGGAATTTTGAAATGTTGACAAATTTTATCCTGACACCCAAGAAAGGCAATATCTTCGTTTCCTGTCATTGATACATCTTTGGTGACACAATTTTATTTATTAAAAAACCAAAAAAGTACCAGATAAAAATAACATTAAAAAAACCAAACTTGTTTTAATTAATTTATGTTAATGATCCAAGGTTGTTATTAAGTTTTTACCTTGTTTAAATATTAATGTGCATGCTCATAATTTTGGATAACATTCATGTGTACAATTTAATGCAAACAAAATTAATATTTTAGTTTAACGAAGGTTTAAGTTATAAAAAAAGATTTATGCCGTTAGAAAAAAAATTTTTTGTTCTTTAACTTAATAGGTTGGAAAAAAGTTTTGGTTTGAAACAGAAAAAAAGCATTAACTGCGTGTATAGTTTCAGAGGGCCTCAAGTTTAAGCCGACGTCTTGTCTTCGATTTTGTGAAGCGTCTTGAGTGATTTTACTACAAGACTAAAATACACTGCAACGCAAAATTAAGGGATATCGTTTTTTTAACTGTGATTTTAAAGTTAAATAACTTGAAAACTAACAAACCATTTTAAATTATTTTTGTTTTAGATTAAAGGTACATCAATCTTTTTTAAATTATTCATGGGGGAGCATTTTATTACAACGTAGTTTAATTATACAAGGTGAAATAAAGAAATATGTTTCATAGGCGGTTTACAATTTCACGTATGGAAAATAAGTGACACCAGACAAACTTTAGTTTTTTCCTAGTGTGCAAGGCCAGTGGCTTATTCACTAGATAGTTTTTAAAATTTGTCTGTAACTCTAATAGATTTAAAAATATGTATTATATATATATATATATATATATATATTATTTTATATATATATATATATTAATATATATATATATATATATATATATATATATATATATATATATATATATTATATATATATATACTGTTTCTAAAGGTGGTTCCCCCCTATAACTTTTTTATTTTTTGAAATGGGAACATGAAATTTGGCTTGTCGATATATGACCTAAAAATGCATTGAAAGACGGATTCAATTGTTTTTGATAATTTCCGGTTTTACCGGAAATGATCTCAACTTTTGAATTTTACATGGAACACCCTGTATTTTTTTTTATCTATTTGATAGAAAATGACATTCCAAATACAATGACACCCCATATGTCAAATTTTGACATTTAAAAATATTTAAATTTTTAAAATGCAATCTAGAGTGCCGTCGTTAAAACAACCAATTTTGAGTTCAGGAGGCGTGGAAAAATAATTTTAATTATCTTTCGTATTTTATGTTTATTCCAGAAAGGTAAAAAGATTCCAAAATTTTGTTTCTAGACAAAACTCATTTTTTTCAAATGGAACGATAGTGGCTTGTTGGCATAATAATTTGATACCCCACACTTGATATTTAAAGTTAAATCAACACTAAAAAAGCTAAAAAATAGGCATAGTAGTTGTTGCTCATAAGAATAATAATTATTATATTAATAATAATAATGATTATTTTTATAGGTATTTAAAACAAAATGCCCTATTAATAAACACATCAATAACTTTAAATAACTTGCATTTAATTATAAGTCATCATTAACATCATTGTTTAGCATCAACGTTTTTGTTTATTTTCAAGCCTACCTGACAGAATTGAGTAATGTATATGACTCTTTTCGAATGCCACGGACGGGATGTTTAATTAATTGTATAAGCAACCACTACTATCTCTATTTTTTGCTTTTTTATTGTTGATTTAACTTAAAATATCAAGTGTGGGGTATCAAATTATTCACAAAAAATGCCCTTTTCAAATATGCCAACGAGCCACCATCGTTACATTTGAAAAAATTGAGTTATTCAAAAATAAAATTTGAATCTTTACCTTCTGAAAAGAATAAAATACTCAGATAATTAAAACCATTTTTCACGCTTCGTTAAGTTGTTTTAACGGCATGGCACTCTAGGTTGAATTTAAAAATTAAATAATTTTAAAGAAAAATGTCAAAAGTTGACATATAGGTGTCATTGTATTCATAGGATGCATTTTCTATCAAATGGTAAAAATACGGGTGTTCTATAAATTCAAAAGTTGAGGTCATTTCGGTAAAACCGAAATCGTCAATAAAAATTGAACGCGTCATTTAATGCATTTTTAGGTATATATCGACATGCCATAATTTTGTTTTCCCATTTTAAAAAATATATAAAAATATATATATAATATATAATATATATAATATATATATATATATATATATATATATATATATATATATATATATATATATATATATATATATATATATATATATACACATACATTATAAAACACCATTAGAATGACTAGACCTAAGGCCACACTTAACACAATCTATGAAAGTGATGTATCTTAAAACGAAAAAAGGTTTTTACGTATATGTAAACAAATTTGAAAATTCAGAGAATCAAAAATGACCTTACTTTGTATCTGACAAAGTTTGGACTAGATTTTAATTTTTAAGCAATTTAATTAGCTATTGATTTTTTTACATCCAGTTTTAATAACCTTGATATTCATGTTGGACTTGAAATGTTTTTTAGTTATTTTTAGTGTTATTAGTTTTTAAATTATAATAACTGCAAAAATGTACAAAATAAGGGGTATATCTTTTTGTGGATTCTTATAAAAATTTAATCAAAAACAGTTTGTACTATTTTCGTCACTGTTACTGTATATTTAAATTATTACTTCTATTCTTTAGGTAAGTAATCACCCTACGAAATTAGGTAACATTTTAATGATTTCAAAATATGGTTATAGTGAAGTGTAATGTAATGTTGGAAGATTTAAGAGCAAATTCTACATCTAAAAATTTGAAAAAAAATCATATAAACATGCGTCCAGAAAGGCTTCATTTTCATGATACAGAGTGTGTATTAATTTATTTTAATGTATTTAAAACGGGTTAGGGTTTTAGATGAGTTTTCATATACACAAATATATGATTTAAGGTCACATTGACATGTACAAAATTGTTCCTAAAGCACTAGCCAGAACTAACTAGATTATTATTTAAATTATGGTGCGTCAGAACGAAAAAGTCCAAAAGGCACATTTTTAGCAGAAATATTCTGGCTTTAAGAAAGTTACACTACTTTTTGGACAAACTGATAGCGTACAGTTTTTGTTTTCACTAAACAAAGACTTGCCGAAACAGAAGCCACTGTCCTAAGTGTTTTAGGAAATAATTTTGTACATGTAAATATAGCCTTTAATGATAACATTTGCGTGTACCAAAACTCATCGCAATATCTCAAAGAGTTTTCGTTAAATGTATCAATAAAACGGAGAATTTTTGGACCCATGTTATATACACTTTTTTTACATTTTTAGGTGTAGAATTTACTTTTAAATTTTTTTCACAACGTTCTGTAACGCCCTGTATAATTTTATTTGTTTTAATTTAGAACCTCTTTGAAAACAAAATACCCAAATTTAAAAACTTGGTATTTATGGCAAAGAACAGGAAGGGTTTGTACCTTTAAAAAATTACATGGATATTTCATTTTATATTTTCTAAAGAGAAAATATAATATTTTGCATAGGCTAGATTGGATTTGTATTCGATGATAACCAAAGTGGTGTCTATATCGACCCTCCAGGCAAGGATCTCACAAAAACCGAAAAACATGGCAACAAGACCAAAAAGTTTAGGAACTTTTTATTTAATTTTTAGTTACTGTAACTCAAGAACTGTTCAAAAGACAAATATAATTTATCATATATGTATACCTTGACTTAAACTTTGTTTTAGTTGTGGCTGAGAACCGGCATATTGAGTGTAGGTAACTTAAGGGAATTAAGTTAATTTTTAATGTGGTGAACATATATAAATAATAATATAAAATTAATTTGTACAGGAATAGCTCTAAAAGTTCTAATTCACAGAAATTAAGTTTACGAGGCAATAGTAGTTCTAACATACGTTATGCCATCGATTGCAACTGCCACTTAAGTCAGTTGCAATCAAAAGCGAAACGTCGGCAAATAGCTTAATTTGGCTCTGATTCAATTACAAAAATATGTAAATCTTAGTTCATCAACACCATGAAAACTTCCGTTTTTTGTTAAAATTTTAAAAATTTGATTTAAACAAAAACTATATAGATAGGGAGAGATTACTGGGATCAAAAAACAAGCGTAGTTTTATATTTATGCCTTTTTAAAAAATCTTTTAAAACATTCATTAGCATTTTTACGTAATTTTGGAAATTTTAGAAAATAATAATTCATATGGTTACTTCAATCCTTTACAATATTAGTTATAAAAATTGTTTCATAAACCGGTAGCTTTCATGGTGTTGGCTCTTGGACAATCATGGTTCTTTTTTTATTTCTAAAAAATTAGGATGTTTTAATGTACTTCTTCTGAAAAAATGGAAACATAAGAGTAATTATTTAATAGTCGTGGTTAAATTTTAGGAAACAGACAGCTGTATCTGGGATAACAACAAAGGTTAGCCCTTTATCGGTTTTCTTAGGTCTTTAAATTTAATATTGTGTGTTATTTTTTTAACTTGACAAATCTATTAATATATAATTAGTAAATTTGAAAAGAAACTTAAACTACGTACCACCAGAAGTTACACCAAATTTAATATTAAAGAAAATACAACTTACATTTTTTTGAAACGTCAAAGAAGTTTGTGTCACAATCCTTTATTTTTTATAACATTGTTTTTCGCTAAGGCAAAAACAGCTAACATTTCAAAAGAACACAAAATAAATTTTGAAAAATGGAAAATCCACTATGTCAGTCTTCTTACTTATTGACTTAATATAACGGTCAATAAGTAAAATAACAAAGAACAATTGGTAAAAATCAGGAAAATTAAATTAATTAAACAACTTTAATTAATCAAAAAACAAGCGGAGGATGCGGTTAAAAACTAAGTTGACGCCGAAGTATTAAGTATTTTCGCGCTTGCTTTGATTGACTTGAGCGGTTGGTACACCTGAATTGACTGATTGTAGGTACCTTTCTCAACGGGTACTGTGGTGGGAATTAAAAATGTTTTTGTTTATCTCATACGTCATACGTTGTTCGTATGTATTGAAGGAAGGGATGTTGGTACCTTAAAACAAAAATTCTGTCGCTTAGAAATGCGGCACTTAAATAATTAGTGTTATTTACCTTTGTTCAAAGTTAGATATTATGGAAAGGCTTTTTTTATCTAAAATCAATGATAATCATATTTACACTGCCGTTGTTAATAATATTACTGTTTGTTAAACAAATTACTTCGTACAAAGAGTCTGCAGTTAGTCCAAAATTTTGATGATAAGCTAATGAGTATTGTTTGTTCTTTTAATTTTGTTAGATAACACTGGTAAATAAAAATTAACTTTTTTTGTGACATGGACAAAATAAGGTGATTATTTAAACCCCAAATTTTCGGCAAAGGGATCGAGATGAAAGTTCACTTACAATAGCTTTGTAGTGATCAGCTTTCACATTTCCAGATTATTTGTAAGAACTGATTTAAAGGCACTCCAAGCTCGTAATTAAGTTTTATTTAGCATATTATCAAATATTTTACCTTTCATTATTTCCCTTAATTGTGGAGACACAAATATGCCCTCTTTAATTTTTGCTTCGCTAAGTCTCGGAAATGATTGTTTTAGATATAGGAATCCTGTTTCACTTTAATTCAGTGCTTTAACAAAATTATTTATTAATCCCAATTTACGATGCAAGGATGAAAGTCAGACCTTTTAGGTATCAAGTAGTGGTTAGTTGTGTAATGATAAATGTTAAGCATTGTAAATTAAAAATACACTAGAGTCTCGCTAATCCAAACCCCGCTAATCCGAAAATCCGCCTAATCCGAATAGGAACAGGACAAAAAAAAATTAAATTTTAGAATTAAGAAAAGTAAAGAAAAACAAGTTTTTTTAAGTAACGTCGTACATTTATTAACAAAATCTAATAATAATTTATTTATTTGTTAGACACTTAAAAATTATTGACTAGCACAATTTAAAGTCAGTGATCTTCTTCTGACGCAATGCACTAAATCGGCTTTACACCGTTTATTGTTAAATAATAAAGGTGTATTTAGCGTCTGACCTTTAATATTTTACACATCGGACGCTAAATATGCGTCAAAAAGACAAAAATATGGCATTATGTGAAAAAATTCCGCCTAATCCGAATTTTGGCTTATCCGAACAGGGTTCGGTCCCAATTAGTTTGGATTAGCGGGACTCTAGTGTATGCATGTTACAGAATATCTACGGGCTCCTTAGTTTATCAGTGTTATTGTTTTAATATTTTTATAGATTATAGATTATTTAACGTCCTTCCAAAGTAATTCAAAATACTATACACTAAAAATATTTAAAAAATTTTATAAACAACTGTAGGACAATTATGTTGATATGAGGTAAATAAAAATGTACTATTAATATTAAATTTAAATATTTCAGACACACCATTTTTAAAATAATGTAGAATGTATCTGTTCTTATCTCAAACCCTAATTTATCGCTAGCTTACAAGGTGTTCCTTTTACCACTACTTTTTTTTATCTTGGGACAATCCACGAAGTTCGAAAGCCCAAGTACTAACGCACCGTAGGTGTCTTAAGTGTGGCAAGAGAAAGTTTATTGACACGGGACTTAAATATTTGAAAATTTGGGGGAGAAGGGAAAACCTCTGCGAAGAGTAATTCTACAGTAACACAGTCTAGGGATGGAAAAACGGATAAGGTGGGAAATTTGGGACTTCAAAGTTGGACTGTAAAAGGATGCATAAAAGTGGCGCTATGTGTTGCTCTGTTGGGAGCTGCCAAGGAAGAAATAATACTGTCTCATACCTGTGTGCAAAAGCCATTAAAATACCTATAAATAAGATCTTCTCTAGTCCGTCGCTGGGCAAAAGAATATTTTTTTTTTGTAAGCGTCGGATCATTAATAAGGCGATCAGCTCTTCTTTAAATTGAATCAAGAATGCTAAGAGTCGTGGAAGACGCCATTCCTCAGACATGAAAACAATATTTTAAAGAGGGTCTGATTTGGGATACATACAGAGAATACCGATTAAAAATGGGAAAAATACTATACGGCTCGAAAAAGGAATCTGAGCTTTTTTCAAGCTGCTGTGGCGTGGATATAATGTGTTTATGGCAGAACTGAGGTTATTCCTTCGCTCCTAAGTAAAAGTAGTCTTCTTTTGCGACAGCTAACATAATAGAATTGAATGTGCAAGAGAAAAGATTGTTGATGTAAAAAACATATAGAGTTGGTGCCTTACTAGGCTTTGGGACACCCTAGCATTAACTTGCTAAAAGGTGAAGGAGTGATCATTTACAATAACTCATATATGTATAATAAAAAGGAAACTAAAGAGCCAAGAATAACGGAGGCCGTATGAAGCAAGTTTGTTAAGGAGCACCTGGTCCAAAGCTTTGGATATATCAAAAACAACCATCTAGGATTCATCAAGAAACTCAAGCGACTTGAGTTGTTTTAGACAAAGAAAAGAATATCTGCTATGGATCTTTAATTTGGTTTTATCTGGTAATATTTAGGATTTTTTTATTTAATTGCTAAAGCTACATTTAAAAAAACGCGTGGACCACTCTTTGTCATATTGCTGGTAAAGTAATTTATCAAAATGCTGTACATCTTTTTTAGTTGTTAGGTCGGACCTACTAACAAAAACATTCAATAATTAAAAAAGCATTGAAAGATAGAACCTACAAATAAAAACATTAATCAATAAAAAAAGCTCTGCTTAACTGAATGTTCAACGAGTTATTTATTAGATTCTTCTGGTGTTTTCTTTCAAGAAAGCCCAAGAAAATACCTAAAACACGAACTCTTATGGTCCTATCAATTATTCCAAGCCATCGTTTTAAAGGTGTTTGTCCAAGTATGCATTGCACTAAAAAAAATCTGATGATCGACATGATGGTTTAAAAAAAATTAAAAGAGAATAAAAGGATCTCATTAGTTTTTATTATATTTAGGGGCCCATATAACAGCGGCAAGGCCAATAGGCGAAAAATTTTAATAACGTGTGTTGTTTTCTTCTACACACTCTCAGTATTTTAGTAGATACTCCAAGAACATCCCAATGAAACATGTTATTAAATTAAGGAAAAATCATTCATTATTATTAATATCATAATTTAAAATTCTAAACCATGACTAATATTATTTTGACCTTTTAATAATTCAAGTTTTGAAAATTTGATTCGCTCACAAGATCGCCTAGGTTTTAATTTCGATCTTGTGACCATATATTTTTAAAAAGTAAACAATAGCCTTGTTTACACGAGGAGGACCAAATTTTTAGTTCGAGGTCTAAATAACGTCACGCGTATATTTTTTCTGGTGTAAACACGGGTACTAAAATTTGAACCGTTTCAACTCGGGTAGATTAAATATGATTTTCTTCGGTGTAAACACATCGTCCCTTTTTGGTGGACCACAGTGACAGCTTTGATCTAAGACAGTTCGCGTTAAGATATTTTGGTTGTTTTCAGGTTTTTTTTAAGTTCTGTAGGTATTTCTCTGCAACATTTTTCATACTTAATTTAACAATATATAAAAAAACAATGTTACGATCTCATCATATGGTAAACTATTATTTTGGTACTAGAGTTGAACCTGAATTAAATTGATCCACAAATTAAGCTGGTGTAAACACTTGTGTACTAACAAAAATAGGTCCTCGATTTGGTCCACGGACCTAATTAATCCTCGCGGTGTAAACTAGGCTAATATTTCCAAATAACCGAATAAATAACGTCATTTTGGATGTTCAGCCTTACCTTGAAAGTTATAAATAAAAAAAAACAAAAGATAACAGTAAAATATCGAGGACGAATATATGGTTTTTTACCTGGAAGAGATGAGTTGTTTTAAGCAAAAATATGTTATCCTTAAATTTTGTCAATTTTGTTTAACTCTTAGAAAATGTATATTTTATCCATCAACCAAATTATTTTTAATGGATATTTTGCAGGTATTCTTTAATAATTATTGACTTTTGATCTATTCGTTAAATAAAAGTCTGTGGGAAAAAAATAAAATGATATTAAAAACATGTTATAACCACTTCACAGTAATTTGCAAAAAAGACCATGCATAAGAAAATATTGTTTTAGGTAAGGGATTCACATATAAGGCCAACAGAGCAAAAGTGGATGTAATTATGTGTATTTTTTATCAAAACAATTTATTTCATTGAATAATTTAAAAGCTTCAAATTATAATTAATAATAACGGTTATTAAAAAAATCTTAAATTAATCACTGCTAAAATCCTAAAAAAAACCCGTGGTAAACATTATTCAATGATCATATGATCTCACAATCTTACACTGGGCTCAAAAAATTTAATTAATATTTTTGTTTAACTAAATAAAATGTTTTCGTAACTTTTACTTTTGTAATAATGTAAGCGATTTGAAATTTTTAGATTAGGTGTTAATTTGGTTGTAACATAAACCTATTTTTTTTTATTCCGTGTAAGCTCCTGTAGGATAAATTAATGTATGAACCGAATAAACAGCTTTATTAAATCTGGTTTTAGCAGGAATAAATCATTTTTAATAAAATACTCTTTTGTCTGAAAATGTGTTGACTACATATGGATTAATGTAACTAGATATTTAACAGCAGACACAAAAATAGTTTATATTTATTTTTATTGTTATACAGAGTGTCACAGAATTTAAAACAACCGTGGGTTGGTAAGAACACATTTTTTTGTAGGGCCTTTCCACGTAGTTATAAGACTTATAAGCTTTTAAAAAGCTTCAGTAGAATTCGGCTTTATTTACAAATTGGTTAAACCAAAAACCTAGTCTTGAAAAAGATGTGATTTATTAACAACTCCAGGGTTGGCTTATTTAAAAAAAATAAACAATAAACTTTCTTTTTTTTTTTAATTTAAACACCGTTAAGTGGATCCAATCACGAAAGATAAAAACACGAATTTGAACAAGTTTTATCTTAAAAATAGAACAATTACTGCATTAAAATAATTTTTAAAGGTAATTTTAACATTTTCTAACAATATATTACTTCTGTGAAAAAAAAAAAAAAAAAATATATATATATATATATATATATATATATATATATATATATATATATATATATATATATATATATATATATATATATATATATATATATATATATATATATAATATAATACAGGGTGTCCCAAAAGTAATGGGACACAGAACAACAGCAGGTTCCTAAGGTCCATACTTTTAATGTTGCTGGTAGAGGGCGCCAGCTTCGGCCTACCTCACTTGTTTTAGATGGCATAACTTTTTTTAAGCTTAGTATATTGACCTGTTTATTAAAAAAGAAGTTACTATAATTTTCTCTGCGTCAAAAGTGTATACCTCATTTAAGTCGCTAGGAGCAACTGGTCTCGAGATAAATGCATTTTAAAGGACCCCGCAATTTTCCTATGAAAATGGTTTTCGGCCAATTGTTTTCAAACTTTGCAAAGTAATAGTTTTCAACACGCTGATTAAAAGTCTCCACGGGCACAAAACCCAAAAACCCCTCTAACCCCCCAAAAATCAGCATTAAAGGTCACTAGGGATTTGGAGAATTCTGAGGCTAATTTTGGAGGAGTTAGAGGGGTTTTTGGGTTTTGTGTCCGTGGAGACTTTTGATCAGCGTGTTGAAAACCATTTTCCATAGGAAAATCGCGGGGTCCTTTAAAATGCATTTATCTCGAAAACAGTTGCCTCTAGAGACTTAAATAAGGTATACATTTTTGACGCAGAGGGAATTATAGTAACTTCTATTCTAATAAACAGGTCAATACTAAGCCTAAAAAAAGCTATGTCATCTAAAGCAAGTGGGGTAGGCCGTACCTGGCGCCCTCTACCAGCAACATTAAAAGTATGGACGAATTTGAATTTCTCGCCTTAAAAAACGCCCAAATCCCCAATTTGTACCGCTATGTCATTTACTTAAGAAATTATTACGAAAACGAAAACAAAATTAAAACTTTGACACCCTGTATCTTAGTTATTATCAACTTTGGGATAAGCAAGTTTGCGTTAATTGCATTATTTCGACCTAAGGAATCTGCTGTTGCTCTGTGTCCCATTACTTCTGGGATACCCGGTATATATATATATATATATATATATATATATATATATATATATATATATATATATATATATATATATATATATATATATATATATATATATATATATATATATATATATATATATATATAAAGCAACAATTTGTGACCTAGAGGTGGAATGAAAACTGAATGAAGGTAATTTTTACCTATTATTAAAGGTGTAAATAAAAATGAAAAATTTGTTTTTACAATTATCAACACCAAATAATTAATCACTAAAATATGCAATTTTGCCAATTCTAATGGTGAGTGTTGTATTGAATTTGTTTTGCCCTGTATTTGAACATTTTTTCTGCTTATACCCTGGTAATATACGTATAAACTCTTATAGAATATTGTTTTCCAACAAGAAAGTGTTTGCTTATCAAAATACAAATGCAAATATTGTGAAATAGAATGCCAAAATCTTGATGTAAAAAAAGACAATGAAAGACGAAAACTACGATTAAATCCTGCTGCTTTTGCATAATTGAAATACAAATAAAATTATTCTTAAGTAAATCTAATAAAGCAAGTCATGCCTACTATTATTTCAGAACGCAAATCCATATTCAGATTTTGTTTGCATGGTGATCAAATCGGGCAAAAAAATAATGGTTACCGGTACCTAGGATATCTGTTAGTTTGAATTTCTTTATTATCAAGGTGTTAAAAGTGTCTAAAAAATTGGAAATTGGTGTCTTACGTGAAGTAAGGGGTAGTTTATTGAGACGAGGAATATAGGTTCCACAGCCTAGACCCCCAGGGGCGAAGGAACTAACAAAGTGAGAAGTTCGAAGCCTCTCCAGTTGGACTGTAAAGGGATAAATGAAAATTGTACTTCGTGTTACTCTCTTTGGAGCCGTTAGGGGGGGAATAATATTGGCTAATTTCTCGAAGCAGAAACCCAGAAAATTTCTTTAAAAAGCGACAAGTCCCCTATAGGTTGTCCGTGGGCAAGAAAAATAAACTTTCTTGTAAGAATGGGGTCATTAAGAAGGCGAACGGCCCTTCTTTGGACTGAGTTAAAAATGCTAGAAGTTGTGGGAGACGCCATTTTTCAGACGTGGAAACAATACTCCGGACAGACTTGATATTTAGGCTTTTTAATTAGAATAAAAGATTTACTAATACTTTCTGTCCATGTTTTTCTAAGAATGCAACATGTCACTTTAGTAGTGCCCTTGAATTTATTTATATATTTTTTTAAATCACTTTTCATGACTAACGCTAGTAAATACAACACAGATTTAAGAAGACGTGAAAATCATCTACCTAAAACAAACCAAAACAAAAATGTTTTCTAATTTTAAACATTTATAGTGATAAATGACAAATTCATTATCAATTCTTTGTTAATATATCTACATTGATGTAGTTTAACCTTTTCTTTGTATCTACTTAATGTGTTTAAAAATATTAACACTGCTGATTCAGTAAGAGATAATTAGCAACATATTAAAATTTCCAAAAACGTCATAAAAATGAAAGCTAGAAAATGTAAAGCTTTTAAATTAAATAACACTATTGTCAATAAAAAAACGTGATCTTGTGAATCTTTAATTTTATTACAATGAAGCCAAAAAACAGGAAGTTGTCTTAATAACCGTTTTGTAAAAATAAATATATTATTTCTATTAACCACAATTCACACTTAAATAATTATATTATCTGAATACAAAATAATTACTTAATTTTTACGATTCCTTTATATTCATTTTTTCTTCAATTTTGCCACTTTTTTTAATGGAAAGTATACAACTAGTTAGGGAATTAATGCCTTTTTTATATTTAATGTTAGCAAAGTTAAAACTAATAAGGAAAATTTAAGTTCGATCGTCCCAACGATGGTTTTATTTTGAAGGAATACTGTATTTTAGGCTATTGATTATCACTTTTAATAAGGAGAAAATTCGTAAGGACGATAATGGTTTTTGAGTGCCTAAATATGAGAGGATTGCATAGTGCTATTAAATTTAAGCTTGCGTTTTTTAGAACGCAATTTACTCCTGCGCACTCTTTACAAAAATGTAACATTTAATACCTAATTTCCGACACCCACAGTTTACGGCCTTTTGAACAATTACACACATGCTATCTGTTCAGGCAAATACTGTGGTGCAGGATGCTGGCTACTATGTTTTATTAATTAAATAACATTAGGAAACAACTAAAAGAAAAATCGGCAAAACTTGATGAAATCAGAAAAGAAATTAAAATATATATATATATATATATATATATATATATATATATATATATATATATATATATATATATATATATATATATATATATATATATATATATATATATAATATATAATATATTATATATATATATATATATATAATTTAATGATATATTTTACAATCTCATTTTAAATATTTGAAGTTACCTCATTTTTTTTGTAAAGCCATGCTTCAAAATCAAGTTGTGACCAAAAATCTAAAAAAAAACAAAAATTTTCATTTAATGTTTTTTTTTAAATTTATTTTGCAATTTTTATTTTTTAACTTTAGTAGGTGCCATTTCGATAGAAAATTTCATTCTCTACAAAAGAGCTATTTGCATATTTTTGCTAAAATTGCGGGTACTTTATTAGATTCCGAAATAATTTAGAATTTATAAAATGAAGACAAATTTACCTCGTTCTTAAAAACACAAGTCTAAATTTAATACTACTTTGTAATTATTTTATATTTAGGCACCCAAAAACCATAATCAATCTTAAAATTGCTTCCACAAATATGTTTTCAAGTACCCTTTTATTTACTTATAGTCAGTAGCATATTTGTTAAAAACAGATTTTTTTTTAATTATATTAAAACGTATTATACTTCTAATTAGTCCTGTCTACAACCCTGTATTGTGGGTTAGTGTTTTCTAGTATTGGTTCATTCACAAACTTAGAAAATTATAGAAATAGTTTTAAAATTTTAAAATCATCAACCACCCTGTCAAACAGCATAAGGCTTTTAAATGTTGGTATATCAAATAGGTGCAAAAATAAAAAATTTATTATAAAATTTAAAAATTAAAAAAACAATTCAAAAAAACTTACCGGTAGTTTTCAGTAGAAAACGGTACCAAAATGCGACTGCAGGGCAAAGCCTCCGCAGTTAAGACTGAAGTTTCAGAATCATGGCAAAACTTTATATAGTACCACATCAAACAATCTGTTGTGATCGCTAAGTAAACACATATGTATGTTCTAAAAATTCTGCCTTTAAATTAATTATCATTTAACAACAATTAAAGTAGATTAAAATGAGTAGTAGCTCTTTAATATCTTTGTCGAACTTTTTGCAATTTTAGACCCTTTAAATGCTCAAAAAGTAATTGATTTTAAAGTACTAGGGCAGTTTGATCTAGACAGGTCTGGATTCTAGAGTTTGTTAAATTTATTTACTTAATTTATTGACTTTCTTTTTGAATTTCTGGCGACGATCCAGTAATTAATTATTTTTCCTATTTATGTGAGATTACAAGAATCAAAGTAAAATTTGTTTTCGTAGTTTCAGTTGCACGAACCATTTGTGTGTGGTTTGAATTCCATATTAACTGTATGTACTGGACCAGGGCTTGAAGCCTTTGAAAATGGTAAATAGTAAAAAAAATAATAGTTGGATGAAACCATTGGAAAAGGAAGGGAATATAACAAAAATGACAGAAAAAATAATTTACGGGCGATCTGAGTCGGAAAGTGGAAGGTGGTGAGTTTTTAAGGGTAAAAAACGTTTTTTTTTATTTCCGGCAAAACTGCAAGTCCTATGGAAAAAAGTTAAATAACAAAGTTGTAGGTAATAAAAAGATCTACAACTTTTGTATTTACACTTTTTTCACATAACCTTAAAATTTATGTGATAAATTCAAATAACCAAGTTTTTTTTTAAATTTTTTATTAAAAAAATGTTTACTAAATGTGGTAAAAACTTAATTTTTATGTCCCAAACACACTGTAATTTTTTTTAAACCATTTATTTTTTCACCTTATTTTGACTTAATATCGAAAAAGCACCCTAATTTTCAGTCCAAAATTCTCCCGTCAAAATATCTGCTTTAATTTAATTTAATAAAGTCGGTGGACTTTTGGTTCGCTTAAATCTCTACTTTTTAATGGTGTAAAAAATATACAATACTATGGTAAATGTTCTCAGAAAATGCAAACGAAAACCAAAAAACCCGAATCCGAATTTTTTCTAATCACTATGTAATAATTTATTAAAATTTACACTTTAATTACTCGAAAAACGTAAGATTTCATATTACCTTAATAAAAAAAAATTCGGATCGAGTTTTTTTTTGTTTCTTTGCATTTTCTGAGAACATTTACCATAGTCATGTATATAGTTTTTTACACCATCAAAAGGTAAAGATTTAGACGAAAAAAAAGCTCACCGACTTTATTAAAAAAGGCAGATATTTTGAGAGGAGAATTTTCGATTGAAAATTAGGGTGCTTTTTCGATATTAAGTCAAAATAAGGTGAAAAAATAAATAATTTAAATCAAAATTATTACAGTGTGTTTGGGACATAAAAGGGTAAGTTTTCACGAAATTTCGTAAAACAAAAATTGTAGATTAAAACAAAAAACCAAAAACTTGGTTATTTAAATTTTTCCCAAAATTTTGAGGTTATGTAAAAAAATTGTAAATACAAAAGTTGTAAAACTTTTTATTACCTACAACTTTGCCATTTAACTTTTTTCCATTTTTTTCCATAGAACTTGTAGTTTTGTTGGAAATCGATATAAACCGTTTTTTACCCTCAAAAACTCACCCCCTTCCAGTTTCTGACCTCAGATCGCCCGTAAATTATTTTTCCTTTCATTTTTGTTATATTTTCTTCCTTTACGAATGGGTTTCATCCTACTATTATTTTTTTTGGTTTCAAAAACTATCTATACCGACTGAATGACCCACATGTTAATGGGGGGTGGTTCAGAGAAGGTAGTTATTTGGATAACGTCCGTGGTGGCACTACTGCGTTGTTTAAAAGGTGCCGTAAAATGCAATATCTGCATGTTTCGGTACATGGACAACATTGACGGAACTGGAAAATATGTTAAACATCAAAAAATCTGGTACTCACGGTACCTAGTATTTAAGTTTAATAGGAAGGTGTTTAAAATCAAAACTCAATTTTAGAAAAATATACTAGGTCACCCAGTTTAGTAAAAAAAAGTTTGTTTACAATAAAAATACCACAAATCCTTTAAATTGGTTATTAATTTAAACCAAACGATGTGTTGGTATACTTTTGGATTTGTTTTTCTTCCAGTATAGACGAGTAATTATAATGCACTAATGCACACATCGTTTATAACATTATTTAATTAAGCTTATTTAAACAGGAGAATCCCTAACTTTTTGTTAAGTAAAATACCAAAATTTAAAAAACCTTTTACCAATGGTCAATTTTTTATACTAGCAGGGACTCACACGGGTCTTGGCTAATACGGAAGAAGTATTTAGCAAAGCGTTATGGTTAATCATACAGACAATAGGTTTTCTTCTTTAAACTCTCTTGGAGATGTATAGTGCACCTAAAAGGTATTATATTTTTATCATTGGTTTAATAGGTACAACTTTTTGATTGTTTTCAAATTAAGAGAGGTAAATGTTACTACCGATGCAATGGATTTTGTCTTTAAATAGTGGATCCATTACCTGTATTATTTGGCAAGCAAACTTTGGCCCTGAACATATTGTTTGGAAATATACAGAGCGAAAACCCTCTTGCAGTACTATCACTTATAGAAATCCGAATTCCATAGGCCAAATAATAGATTAGTTGATATTTTTTACTCGCTTAATCTATAAATGTCTGGTTCTTTAACACTTTTAGTACTATAAAAATAATTCAACGTTTGCTGCATAATCATTTGTTAGGTATCGTGGGCCCCAATGCTCGGAGTAAAACGTTCAGTAACGATTATAACGACTATTTCTTACGAAAAACAACATAATTTGCCAAAAGTTTTATACGCATAAACCCATAAACAAACTGATTACTGATTATTATCAGAGCAGTTCCTGGCAAATTTAATTTTATAGGAACTAATAAATGATTCATCACTGGTTTCAGTGATATCTTAACCGGATTGCAACGTGGTGAAATATTTCTTACTTTTATTTTATCTCTTGGAAGCAAGATTTTTCAGGGCCATAATAAAAACATTTAGCTTGATTAAAATAAAATAAAGATTTTAACAAATGGTTTTTCCAGTCCAAGAAGAACAATATATTTTTTAAATAAACATTAATTTTGTTTTATCGACTTAAAGCTTACATGCATAGATATATTTAGTTAAGTGTGTTTGTAGTTGTAAATTATTTAAAGCACGTGTGTAAAAAACTAGGTAATTTACCTATAAATTGGTTTATTCAATTATGCATTATTTTTTTGCAAAACAAGTTTCTTACGATGTTTACAGTAAAAAAATTAATGAATATACTTTTTTTTGATAACTAAGATGCAATTAAAGGCAACTGTATCTACACAATATCTATTAGGTAACCAAATAAGTTTGTGCGGTTTTTGATAGAAAAATATAAATTTTTATTAAGGAACAATAAGACACTATTTATTTGTCGAAGTAATCACCATCAAACTCAATGACCTTTTGCCAACGTGGAACCAATTTTTGTATGCCGGTATTGTAGAACTCCCTGAATTTGGAGTAAAAAAACTGGCGAACTGCATTTATTACACCATCTCGAGTTGTAAACTGTCGGTGCCTCATACAATTGTCAAGAGACAAAAAAAGGTGATAATCACTTGGCGAAATGTCGGGA
Organism: Listronotus oregonensis; assembly: GCA_019359885.1. Classification (NCBI taxonomy): domain Eukaryota; kingdom Metazoa; phylum Arthropoda; class Insecta; order Coleoptera; family Curculionidae; genus Listronotus; species Listronotus oregonensis. The sequence goes on along the minus strand of JAHBCN010000108.1, from coordinate 221,854 downwards.
GAATATGGCGGGTGCGGTAACGTTTCCCAGCCGAGTTTAGAAATGTTTTCTCGGCTCACTTTTCAGGTATGAGGCTTGAATATCACTTTCTTCCGATTGATCAAAGAAGGCTGTTTCTGGATGAGTGCTGCTTGTACTCGTTAAAGCTGCTCATTAGCGTGGCGTGAAATGTTTGCTGAACAAATGGTAAGACGACTTAATTTGTTATCATTTGTCAATTCATGTGGGACCCATTTGCTTAACTTCCACGGCTTTCCTAGCTGATGAAGATGCAACCGAATAGTTTCAGGACTCAAATTGAACATTTCTGCAAGTTCTTGGCACGTTGTTACGGAATTTGCGTCCACAACCTGTGGAAGATCCTCGTTGTTCATGATTTTTGGTCTCCCTGAGCGCGCTTCATCGCTCAAACTGAGATATCCCGAAGAAAATTTTTTGAACCACTTCTGTGCTGTTCGATCACTAACGGCGTCATTTCCGAATGCGGTACATATTTTTCGCGCCGCCGCTGTAGCTTTTGTACCAAGTTTGTACTCATACAGTAAACAACTTCGAATTACTGTTTTATACGTCGCCATTTATAATTATTAAAACTAGGAATGTAACAATTTTCAGCAACTTTTTATGTGTGTAAGAAAAGAAGGATTCATACTAAAGTGACAGCAGGTAAGAAACAATCGCTATCGATCAACAACATAAACAATATTCATGGCAATGTGCGATCTACAGCCACCACACGAACTTATTTGGTTACCTGATATTAGGTAGTTTTCACTTTTTGATATATGGTTTGCTTCAGAATTTAGTTTACCTTGTATACAGGGCATACTGCATAAAAATGTAGATATAAGTAGATGGTTACTATTCCAGCTTTCACCAAGGTAGATTGGGGCGCCAAAAATATTGTCCAGTTTAATACCTCTAAAACACAATCATATTCGCTGTCACGAAAAAAGTCTGTCAATACTCATCCTTTACTTATGAGCGGCCAAGTTCTGCAGAAAAAAGACCCATGTAACCTTGTGGGCGTTACATTTGAGAATAACCTTAAATATCATAAACATATTACATTAATAACCAGAGCAACTTTTTAAAAAGCTTGGATTCATCTTTCGAGCTAGAAAGTATTTCTCCCGTTTTAATTTGTATACTCCAAATGGATGCCAAATCAGATTCTTTACAATATTGTTTCCATGTCTGGCGTCCATTCATCCAGATTAATGACCCCACGCTTACAGGAAACCTTGCTTTTCTTGCCTACCGACGGATCGTAGGGGACATGTCGCTCTTTTATAGGTATTTTTACAGCTTCCGCTGCAAGGAATTAGCCAGCATAGTTTCTCCTCTGGCAGCTCCCAAAAGAACAACACCAGTGCTACTCTTATGCATCATTTTATAGAACAACTTAAAATGCTAATATTGTTTGTTCCTTTATCCCTAGAGTCCCTAGACTGTGAAATCCAAATCTCTAAATATTTACGTCCCGCACTTGCTCTCATTTCTAAGGCAATGTCAATCTTTAGAGATTTTTGACTCAAACTGTATAAGCCATCTTTTTCAAAACTTTTATCGCATCAAATGTGGATTTTGTTTAATCTACGGCCTTTTTTACAGGACCTTTTTAGTTCAGTTAAAAATTATTTAAAAAAATCATTTTTATATGCTGCTATATTTTTAATAATGGGCATCCTTCGTTCAGTTAGGTTTTATTAAAATAATTTCAAAAATAACTTCCGACTTGTAAAATTTTGTTCTGTTACTTTAAGTAGGTCATCGTCTTGTTTTAAAAACGTAAAAATTTGAACCAATGTTAAAATCTTCTGATTAACTTAAGAGTGCATTTACGCTACACCTTAGGGGTCGGGCAAAAGAACGCGGAGACGGTGGGCGGAGACTAACAAACTCCCACTACCACAATTTTTGTATAGCCTCATTAAAAATATTATATTTTATTTAGGTTTTTCCAAATTTGGTGTATCGATGCGATTGCAAGCCTACAGGGGATAACGTTTTTCGGTAACTATTTTTCACTTAAATGACATAAATTATACAACATTTTAAAGGTAAGGAAATCATCTATGCCTCTGCTGTAACGGATTTTTGAAATATGATTCAAGTTAAGAGAAAATAGTAGTTAAACATAACCGATTTTAAGGGTGACTTTCCTCAAGGAAATATTAAAACTAAATCCAAATTTAAAAAACTATTATAGCAGAAGCCTTGATTTAAGTGTAGGCTTTCATATAGTTTTTGAAAATTATCGATAACTTCTACCGTGTTTGAGAAAAACATTATGCCCCGAACCCCAAATTGGATCCAATTTTCGCGGCGCGAATGGACTCTTAAAATAAAGAACACTTTTCCTTAAATATTGTAGTTTTAGATTGGTATCAATTTTTTTCTCTGGAGACTGTTTAGGTGAATTAAGAGTTCAGGTTCCATGTTTTCTTTCTATAAAAAAAAACTATAAAATGTCGTTTTTCTTACTCTCAAGGCATTTTTGGTGCATCATCGCATCATGTACGTATAACACTACGTTTTTTGCGTTTAAATTAAACATACTTTACAACACACTGGGATTAACGTTGATGTCATTTTAATGAATTTAACAGAAATGATTTAACACCTGAAATAACCTTAATTTTTCGTACCAATAAAACTACTAATAATTATTTAATATTACTTAATTTGCTAACATAATTTGTAGAGATCAAAACATTCGCATTGAGTAAATACGATTACCGAATTTCACTAAAATTGATATAAAATTGGTTGGGCAATATTAAATATATATCCCTTTATTTTCTATATACAGGGTGTTGCATTAACATTTTTGAAGTAACTTTATTAGAAAATTCAATTTTCGCAGTACTTCCGGTAAAGCCAAAATTAGTTTTATTATGACCTCCACAGATAGAGTCTTAAGGAAGAATTGAATTAAACATAATACATTTTTATAACATTTATTTGTTTTCCCATAAAACTGCATAATGTGCGGTAGTTTGGACACCTTTAATCGTCATTTTCTCAAAAACAAGCAGAGATAGGTATAGGATATAATATAGATTTTATATCAGAAATGATCCGTAGAATCCAAATTCCGAAAATATACAGGTTGTTCTATTGAAAAAATAAAAGTTGATGTAATTTCCGGTGGTAGACACATGTTATAATATCCCAAATCGGCATCTTATAATATAATATATAATCTCAAAATTTGATAGCTAGGGGTTTTCATTCAAGAAAATAAAGGGCTGGGTAGTGATTTCGTTGTCACCCGGTATATATATATATATATATATATATATATATATATATATATATATATATATATATATATATATATATATATATATTATACATATAAAAATACATTTGGGGAGAAGACGGAAGCCTCACACATAATATACAAGTGCATTGCACCAAGATATAAGAGACACGTACTATTCAAAAGTATACAGAACGTTAACCCTCTTCTACATGAACATCTTCGCAAAAATCTTTTAGACTGGATTAAGGGAAGCGGACTTCTATAACAAGAAAGGGGAGCACAATTAGCCAATAGGTTGCAGTGTGCCACCACGAACGTTATCCAAAAACCTACAGCTTCCGAACCACTCCACAATAACGTGTGGGTAATGTTATTCACACGGGAACATAGAATTCAACACACAACGGTTAATGTATATTTGAACTATGATGATTCTACATACATACGTTGAGTATCCTTAAAGTAAAAGATCCATATATATATATATATATATATATATAGTATATGATATATATATATATATATATTATTTATATATATAATATATATATATATATATATATATATATATATATATATATATATATATATATATATATATATATATATATATATATATATATATATATATATATATATATATATATATATATATATATATATATATATATATATATATATATATATATATATATATATTATAAAATTTTGAAAATCCTAGACCCGCCACTGTAAAAAAAAAACTTAAAAACGGATCTATTTATGTATGAATGTTGGGAAGGTGACTATCCTGAATGTAACAAATTCTGTGCTTTATCAAAAACTCACAGAACGGGTAAATAATAATTTTTTTAAAAAGTGATATCGATCTTTAAAATCCGCAAATTAAAAGGCTAACGTGAATCTATATAAAAACAAACAAAGTGCACTTTACGGGACTAGGCCGATTGCGGACCAAATCATCAGGAAGGTAATAATAGCTATCCTAATTGCGGACCAAAAATAAGGGTTAGCCTGTAATAAAATAATAAAAATAATTACCTGGTTTGACCCAAACAGGATGGAATTATTGCAGACCGTATAAATTACCATATTGAAAATATTAAAATTGTGTTAATAACTTCTACGTAGGGATAAATGATAGGTTGATAATTAAATATGATTCTATTTTACATTTGTCAAATGTATTAATAATTTTTATGTTTATAATAAAAATAAATATCTTTAACTTAAAGCGGATTTTTATTTTCCCCAATTATATAAATTAATAAAATATTGTTAATACCTTCTACGGAGAGATAATTTAGAGAAATTCCAAAGCCGTCAGTTCTGGTGGGTCATGGTTAGTTCTGGTCAGTTAAAGCGGCTTTTTATTTTTCCCAATTATATTTTAGACGTGAAAATCACTAAAAGTAGGAACAGTAAACTTTTTCGTTTAGACCGCAATTGTACCACGGCTTAATTAAATTAAATTTATTCCAAGAATTTTTGGTCCCCAATTCGGCTTTTCCCACCATTATTGAGGGTCACTTTTATATTTACAGAATTAAAATTGTTTAAACTTATGAATATTTTATTTTATTTCATTTACCAATTTTGACTTTTTAAATAGAAAACTGACCCCCAAATATGGATATTTAACTAAAACGCGTCGGGTACCTTAATGGATTAAAGCTTTTCAGTGAAGATACGGTCTTTTATTGATAAAAAAACACAAGAAAACTTCACCCTGGACACGAACTCAAAATAATAATAATAATAATAATAATAAACATGGCAATGTGGTTAAAAAAATTAAGATCCTATTTTCAAAATAACCATATATATTTTTTTCAAATTTCGGTTCTAACTGTCTTATAGAAAATTTAATTCTCGACAAAATCGATCTTCTATGTTTATTCCCTAATTTAAATAGAAATAAAGTTACAGAGCATAGAATAAGGGGAGAAATTTGTAATGATGGAATAATACGAATAGTTTACTTGTCAACAAGGATACAATTTTTATTCTATTTTATTTCGACTTTAAATACAAAAATATCACTGTTTACATATAAGACATAATTAAACCTCGTCAAAACAGTGTTTTATTTTTGAATTAAAATTGTGTTCTTGTTGAAAAGTAAATTATTCCTATTATTCCATCATTAAAAAATTTTCCCCTAATTCTCTGCTCTGTAACTTTATTTCTATTTAGTTTAGGGAAAAATCATAAGAGATCAATTTTGTAGAGAATTAAATTTTCTATAACATAGTTAGAACCGAAAATAAAAAAAAAGTTTATATACAGGGTCCGGCAAAATGAACAACCCATTTTAAATTGCTTATAAAAATGTATTAACTTTAAAAACAAAACAAAAGGAACATGTATTCTTAAACAAGAAAGATGGGAGTTTATTATGCTTTGAATATGGTGTGCCGCAAATGACCGCCACCCTCTTCAATACATTCTTCTAACTGGTTCATAAATTTTCTCATTACATTTTGAAGAACTTGCCTAGAAATAGCGTGGATTTCATTGGCAATATTTGTTTTATTTCTTGAACAGTTGCGATCTTGTATGGGTGAAAATTCATTTTTTAACATTCTTCGTGTACTTCGCTCAGATAAATTTAAAACAGTAGCATGTTTAACAACAGATTTTTGGGACAGCGATAATTGCATTTCTAACTCTGTCTTCGTTCAGTGCATTGCAGGCAGATCTTGGCCGCCCACTTGACTTCTTGTCAAAAACGGATCCTCCTGTCCGCCATTTACGAATCCAAACTGTAATGGTCTTCCGCTGCGGACACTGTCGGTCATTAAATTGACGTCGAAAACACCTTTGAACGGCTATAATGGAATTATATTCAATAAATTTTTCGACACAAAAAATGCGATGTTCTGTTAACCAACGCGGCATTTTGACAACTGTCAATAATTTTAATAAACTCTCCAAAGCCTACTTTTCCAAATAAAAATATCGCCATAGTGAATACTCGATACATTTTTTTTATATTAAAGAAACAAAATAGGTAATACATTTTGCCGGACCCCGGCAGGAATCTCTGCAAGCCGAAATAAGTAATATAACTAGGGATCTCAGGCAAAACGGCTACAGTGAGAGATTGGTTAAAGAAACAATCAAACAACATTTATGACTATTCCGTATATTAAAGGAACTTCAGAAAAGATCCGCAGAATAGCGAATAGGTATATCATTAAAACAGCATTTAAATCCCAAAACACTAATGTTTCAAAAAATGACTGTATCTACCAAATTTATTGTGAATGTGGTGAAGTATACATCGGGGAAACAAAAAGACCACTAGAAATTAGAGTTAAAGAACACAAAAAACATACGGAACGAGGTAAAACGTCGAAATCAGGGATTGCCGAACACGCATGGTCAAAACAACACCGTATACAATGGTCGGAAGAAAAAATCATTCATAAAGAAACCCACTGGAAGAAAAGAAAATTTAAAGAAGCTGTAATAATTGCAAACAATCAAAATGTATTTAGCAAACCTACTGTAGACATTCCGAATATCTGGCTGCCGTTGCTGAACCGTGACAAGTCAGTCAAGCTTCGGTAAACAACGGATAGTATATAAGGTCGTAGCTTTTAAGAATAGTTTTAGTTATCACTTGAAAACGGTTGGAGATACATCACTAACCGAAACGTTGTGTATCAATTAACAAATAAAGATAATGGAAGTCCAAGATTTTAGTGTTATTGAAACCATAACATTGTCTAACACTTTTAAAGAAACATCAATCTTAATCTTAAAATTCATTTTTTTTCCATTTATTTGAGCAAACTATGTTCAAATATGTCCAGGTTATGTTGGGGCTTACCTTTAGTGGTACCACAACAATTTAAATAATTTTGGGTAATAAATGCATGTTTTACCTATAATATTCCAGGTACTTTTTATAGTCAATATACAGGGTGATTGGTAAGTAGAGGAGAAAAATGAAGACCCGAATTAATTTTTTACTTCTGAATACTTTTTTTGCAAATTTTCCTTCGTTTCTCAGATATTTAACTTTAAAGTTTTGGCAAAAAAAAATTAAATCACATTGTGGATGTCGCTAATCTTAGTTGGCGCTTTCAAACTATTACGTCATATGAAACCAAGTTTGACCGTTGTCAAAAGTTAGACACTTTGGTGCACATGCTTAATTTATAATTATTATGTTATACCCATACACATAAACAATATTACCGTATTCTTCGTTAGTGAACTCCTTTTTTTGTGATTTTTTCAATAACAGATTGACAAGTGTCTAACTTTCGACAAAGGTCAAACTTGATTTCATATGACGTAATAGTTTGAAGGCGCCAACTAAGATTGGCGACACCCACAATGTCATAAAAAAAATTTTTTGGCAAAACTTTATAGTGAAATATCTTGAAAACAAAGGAAAATTTGCAAAAAAGCATTCTTGGTTTTTGATTTAGAATTAAAAAATTAATTTGGGCCTTTATTTTTCGCCTCTACTTACCAATCACCCTGTACAACACTGATTATTACCGGAATCATTAAGTTTTAGTACTACAGGGTTCTTTATTAAAACTCAATAACTCTACAAAGTTTTGGGAACGCAACTTAAACCGTACAGTGTTCACATTTGTTTAAATCCTATTGAAACCGTCAAAAAGGGCTTTTTTATTTTTATTGGCGGAATACTTGGACGGGGTACACTTAGTTTTGGTACTCCAAAAAGCATTTCTCATTACTACCTAATAATTCCACAAATTTTTGGAAATGCAACTCAAAGCGGATAGCGTTCGTACTTTTTTTAATCGTATAGATACCGAAAAGAATGCATTTTATATTTTTTATATCTTTTTGTAAATACTTGGACTGGGGACAAGTTTAAGTACCAAAAAAGTTTTTTTTTATAATTACATAATAATTCTGCAGTGGTTTTAGGAACGCAAATCAACGCGTACAGTGTTAACACTTGTTTGAGTCTTATAGAAGCCGTCAAAAAAGCATTTTTATTTTTATGAGTGAATACTTGGACAAGAGACGTTAAGTTTTAGTACTACGAGAAGCTTTCTTTATTACCACTAGTGGCGTTTATTAGGGGGGCCGGAGGAGCAGGCCCGCTCACTTTTTGAAACAATTTAAATAATTAAGGGTAATAACTTAATTCTTTTACATATATGCTTACGAATAATTTTTAAATTAAGCAGTTGCCCCCTACCCACTCTTTGTAGTCAATCCACAAGATAATGTAGACATTATGTTGTGGATTTTCTTATTTATAATTGCGTTATTTTTATTTAAATGTTATCTTCTTCATTACACTGCACTACTGCTGACGATAAGGATCTTATAATAAACCTGCACCTTTGAACTATTTATATTTTAACCTGTTGAGGTAGGGCCCCTCATTTTTGCCGGGGCCCTTGCTACGCCACTGATAGAATGCCCAATTTCATAGATCAAAGAGACATCAACGGTTTTTTTTTATTATGCAATTGCAGTACAGAAATTATAATCCCATTCAAACGTCTTTCAGTTCCATTATTACGTGGTTGCTAAAGTTTCGTTGACTCCAATAAAAACATATATTAATTAATACAAGTATTATAATATCGATTAAGTGATATTTTTCATCGGGTATTCTAAAAATAACGTCTTGCTTCTTTGTCAATCTTGGTAATTAATTTTTTTCGTACTGACGCCCATGATTTTTTTGGTACTATCTGAGATACAGCGTATAGTCTAAAAATGCAACACAACAGAGATTATCGCGTGATTTTTTTGTACAATTCGACGGGGTTTATCAACACATGAGTACTATGCTGAAACAAACCAAATATTTAGCGGGCATTATCCATATCTTAAGACAGTAGGAAATGGTTTAAGTAATTTCAAATGGGGGAATGTATCAACTGGAGGATAGTGAACTTTCACACCAAACTCTTGAGGTGATGACTCAAAAGAATATTGGTCTTGTAAAAAACTCATTCAAGAATATGTGACATACATATATCTCGCATATCTCGAAATTCATGCACCGACATTACACTCAATACTTTATGGCCCTTTGAAGCTTCACAAGGGTTGATATTGTTTATTTTTCACTTGTTACCTTACAAAAAAGTGGGTTACTTGGTGTCACAAAATGCTAAAGCACTTTGATTATCGGCGTTCTTCCCAAACAAATTTAATCATCACAGGGATGAAACATAGATTTGTTATTACGACATTCCGACAAAATCCCAACTAAAGTTTGGCTATTTGAAAATGAAGAACCTGCGGTCATGGTCAACGAAAACTTACCAGAACTGTGTCGTGGGTACACAGCAGACTGATATACTAATACTTGCTTGCCCCAAGGAATTAAAAGCCTTATGAACAGAAGGCCAAACTCACGGTTTAACACCTGGTGGTTTTATCTTGATAATGCTTCTGCACATCGATCTCATATCAGGTTTAAAAGTGTTAGATCATGTAACCTATAGTCCAGATCTTACACTTCACCATGCGACTTTGGGTTATTTCCCTACATACAGAATACAGCTTAAATATAGACATTTTTAGTCATAAGAGGATTTAATAGCAACTTTTATTAAACATCTTTAATTGCCTACTGAAGGAAATGTGAGTAGACATTTTTGATAAATGGTTTATACTCATAAACTGTGAGGGAAAGTACTTCGAAACACTCTTATTTATAAGTACGTACGGCTAGACTTTTTTAGCAACCTGCGTACTATAAAAAATTAAGTTAAACGTTAAACGAAACGAGACGCGACGAGACAAGACGAGGGATAGTAGTCTCTCGAGCCTGGACCAAAGAGCCATGTTCTTTCGAGTCCACGAGATGAGATGAGAAAATGGCTTCTATCGTTCGTCTTGTCTTACTGCATCATTACAAGTAGTTTTACTAGTTTTTACGAAAAACAAAATTATTTACCAGAACCCTTATACATATTAATAAACTGATTATCAGAACAGTTTTTGACAAATACAATTTTTGTAGGAACTTATGAATGATTCATTACTTGTTTTAGTGGATTCTTTACCGGCTTGCAACGTTGCAACATTGGCACACAACAAACAAATTAAGTTTTTTTAATTAAAACATGATCTCAATGTGATGTTAGTTGGAAAAACTCCATTTGCTTTGAAAACTCGTCTTTTTTAATTCTATTTAGTTTGCTTTATCATTTTTTGGTAAATATAGATCCCCTACACGAGACTTTAAAGAATTATGTGAATGATTAGTTCCAAAGTCTGTAAACTTTTTGGAGTCCCTTATACATGTATTCACTGTGTACTCTAAAATTCAATACCATACAATGTTAAGTTCTTACCATTACTGAATTCAATACAGTAAAAATTTCGGGAAGATATCAAATTTTCTGGATTCCCAATTTAATTGGTTTCCTTCAAGTTTAGGAGATTATAGCGAGGAGTAGGGTGAACGATTTCACCAAAATATTAAGGAAAAAAGATATCAAGTTTGTTGGGGTATCAATATGGTGGCAAATTACGGCCAAATGCTCAAGAGGGATCCTGAAACACACACGCGAAAAATAAAAGAATCCATGGTCCTTCAAGGATAAGAGACTATGATACAGGCGTAATAAATGACTTATTAATATTGTCGTACTCTTCCATATTTAGGTTTACAAAAAAAACTAATTTCGAGTCCTTTATGCGTTTCATATAACTAAGACAACTGTATCGCTTATGTTTTTCGGGTTTACTACTCATTGAGTGTTTAAAGTCAAAAACCTTTGTTGTACATTAGTAGTAAGAGTTTTATTCCAAAAAAATATATTAATTGGACAAATTTTTACAAAACAATTTGAATATGTAGGAAAACTAGCCATGAAAAGTCATGCATCTTTTATATGGTTACTTCAATGAACATCGAAATTCGAGGTTATATTTTACAGGTACAGGACAGTTGAAAGAAAATTATTTTTTTATTGTTTTCGTAAAATTGTCTTCCTTGAAAAGTTAGGCGATGTTTTCTAGTGCCTTAATCCATCTCATTAAATATCTCAACACCACGGTTCAACCGACCTGTTTAAGGCTCATGATGGAAATTCTACTATGTTGATCATAGAGGGAGTATTGGATAGCACTATATTGATCTAAAATAATAACGCTACCTAAAAAAAATATTTGTGAATAAATTTATATACCTGAATTTCACCTTATCAATAAACTTACATTCCAAATTATTAGACCCTCTTAGTTTCCCAGTTCCAGAGTCATGACCCTATTTGATATCTTTCCCCAAATCTTTACCGAATTCGGTAATGGCAAGAACTGAACATTGCACGGTATTGAATTTGACAGTACACGGTAAATACTTAAATAAGGGACTCCAAAAAAATGTCCGACTTTGGGGTCCATTCTTCACATAACTTTTTAAAATCTCGTTTAGAGGATCTATAACCACAACTAAATAGAATCTAAATTGATGCATATGCAGTGTTTTCAACTAACGTCACTTTGAGATCATTTTTTTTTTAATTAAAAAAACTGGAGGGTGATGGAGCTAAATAGACATTGGATTCGTGTTACGCGTGTCAAAATACGTGGCAATACCCATTTAAGCTTCCGATCTCAAACTATTTTATTTTTTTATACCTGTGCATTTTTTAAATTTTAACCTTTTTTAAGCAAAATAATTTTTAAGGGCCATAATAATAAAATAAATTTTGGGTTTTAAACAATCGTTTTTTCAGAGCAAGGACATTTTTTAAATAAACAAAATGACATTTACAATGTTTTATCGATTTAAAGCTTACATCTATGGACATAATTTACTTAAATGTTTTTGTATTAATAAATTATTTAAGCACGTGTTTAAAAAACTGGGCAATTTACCCATAAATGAGATTATTCAGTTATGTATTGTGTTTTGCAAAACAAGTTTCTTACTATGTTTATTAAAAAAATATAAATAAAGATAACTATTTTAATGAGTAACAAACAACTAAAAGCAGTACCGACATACCTATTAATTGTTATTAGTTAGTTTTTACTTTTGGGTATATGGTTGGTTAGAAAGAATTAACTAAAGCGTATATACAAGATCCTCTATGAGTATACAGTCTACAGATATTTTGTAAACTATATAAGATATAATTTTGGTTAATTAGAAACAAGTTACTTATTAATTGTTTCATAAAATGCTACCCAAAATGTGTTGGATTTAAGAAAAAGTTTAAATATTGGTAAATTATTTATTTGTAAGAATTTTATTGGTTTTATTCTAAAAGGTCACTGACCGACGTCCTTTAGCCCGGTAAACTATTAACAAAGAGAATAAAATACTAAGCTATTTATTTTGTGCTATTATGTATCTAAACATGTTAAGGATTTAAGCTGCTTTAAGTTAAAATTTGTTACCTTAAAATAATTAGACTTTTTTAAAAATCGGATATAAAATAAAGCCCTCGCTTGCTCGAACGGCAAACAATCCTTCTGGTAGTTGGTCAAAAGGAGAGCCAGTTGAAACTTTTGTACAAATTCTTTTCCACTTAATGTTCTTTTAGGCGGGAGGGCATACCAACAGATGTCTTGCGCCTATCTTAACTTGCCATTTTTCCGGAGTGCAGGAAGACCTCGCTTGTTTAACTCATCCTCAAGAAAGGATCTAAAATTCTCCCTTCTATTTATAAACCTATATTTTGGATAAATCATTATTTCCCCAATTTTAAAGTATTTGGAAAAGCGCAAAATTACACATGACGGATATTATGAATGCCCTCACAAAAGCTCCTCAGCAGATCATCTTTTATTTGTTCAAACAAATGAAACAAATTCCTTGAGTTTCTTAGCGAATCCCAGATCATTGATCTTAATATATCTAAGGATTTTGATCAAGTCTGGTAAAATGTGCTCCTATACAAGCTCCCTTCTTACGGTCTTTCACCTAAACTTTGTTTGTGGCTCTGCAGTTTCCTTTTTAACCGACGAATATTAGTAATTGTAGATGGTCACTCCTGTAGCTTTCACCAAATTAATGCCGGGGTACTGGTACTGGCATCAACTCCAGGCTTAAAAAACACAAACATGTTTGTTGTCGCGAAAAAATTCTACCAGTATTAATCCTCTACTTGAGGACCAAATTCCGCAGAAAAAAGATTTATTTTAAGCTTGTAGTCGTTACCTTTAAGAAAGATCTTACTAGGAAAAAGCATATTATATCGATAGCAACAGCAGCTTCGAAAAAGCTCGGTTTCTTTTTTTAAGCAAAAAAGTATTTCTCCTCTTCTAATTTGTATATATTGTATGTATTCCAAATCGGGCCCTGTCTAGAAGATTGTTCCCAAGTCTGGTGAATGGGGTCTTATATAACTCTTAGGATTCTTAATTTATTCCAAGAAAGGAGCCTTTCGCCCTATTAATGCATGCAATTAATTTCTTACGAAAAAGCTTCCTTCTTTTGCCCACCGACGAGATGTGAAGGACTTGTCGCTTTTTCGGTATTTTTCCGGCTTTTGCTCCGAGGACTTGCCCAATATTATTTCTTTTCTAGCCGCGCTTAATAGAGTAACACGAAATGTAACTTTCATGCATTCCTTCGTAGTCAAACTGGACAGGCCACGCACTTCTCACTTTGTTCGTTCCTTCATTTTCAAAGGTTGTGGAACTTACTGCATGCAGGGGGTTTTTTCCTTCTTCAAATCTTTAAATCTCATGTCAATAGACTACCCTTACTTCACTTAAGACACCCATGGTACTGTTTCAAAAAGTTAAGAGTTGATATACCGAGATCGGTTTAAATAAATAAATTAGTAACAAAAAATGTAGTTACGGCCCTGGTTGCGGTAAATATTTTTCAAAAAAAAATCCACAAAATTAAAGAAAGTAGATTGATAACGCGAATAAATATTTTAAAAAGATACAGATTTATGGAGGGTTTTAGACTTGCCTTGGAAGCCTACAACAAAATCATTGTATCAACTATCTTAATCGCACCATAGTAAAAATATTAGGCAAAACAATTGATTTAACTTATTTATTTAGACATCAGTATACCTATTTATAATGTTCCTTAGTTTTTTAATCCATTTTAAATATTATTCAAGTTCGTTTACGTTAGCAAGCTATTTATTTTATATTACGCAAATTTTTGTGATCTACTTTAAAAGCTACACGCTTACTTACATATTAACTATAGGCTATTGACTATAAGTACATAAAAAGGGTAATGAGGAACATATTTCTAAGAGCAAACTAATAGTTCCTAACACGCAGTTTAAAAGTCGCAATGTGCAAGAAACCCGATAACCCTTCCCAACACCTCCAAAGGTCAGAAGGATGCTTTTGACTGATTATTGGTCAATTGCCGTACCCAAATATTCAATACCGAACTGCTTGAATGGGGGCTTTTATACCCCCGGTATGGCTTTGCTGCACGGCAATCGCCAGCTCTCCCCGTTCCAGACACATGTTGTTGTCAACGTGAGCTTTCCCGAGCTTTGTAGATGGAACTTCTGGATCCTCGGGCTCTGTAACCCCCAGAAATTCCAAAATTTTCCAAAACTTGTATTCTCAGCAAAAAAAATCGATGCAGGGCACAAACAATGGCGGTCCGACCAAGGACTGCTTCTGGTATTACGCATAACCGTTTTCTGTCAGTACTGACCCTCCCTGCTGAGCGCGCAACCATCTTAGGAAAACCCCTCGTGCGTGGGGCCCTCAGAAAGGAACAGGTATCTTCGTTCACAACGCTTAGCCCCAGAAGAAGGACTCCATCGATTGGCGTGAGTTTCTCCTTGATCCCCGATGGTAAAAGCTTTTGATAAAGCACCTTCAGCCGCCTTCCCAGAAAAAACTATGTAGTTTTTTTTATTGCGAGCACTTCACTGATCGGAGGTCAAACAGGAACTGTATTCAATACTGTAATCGACCTTATAGCCACACCAGCGCCCGATTTAGACCTCGGCGGCCCATAGGCAGACATGTGGTGGAGGCCCTCAAATCCTTTGTGGTTAACTATTGAGAGTTACTATTAAGGTCAAGTTAAAGAAGAGAGCAACTGAATAAGTTGGCTAACATAAAATGTATCCAAAATTAAACTAAAGGTACCTACAAGCTAAATTATTTTGCGTCTTATTTTTACATGAATAAACGTATCGATAATATCGTCGAAGTCTATTTCCCTCAAAACATCACCTCGAAACTAAGGAAAGCCAAAATATTTAATCTGTTCACGGTCATGGAACTTCGGAGTTTATTTTTTATAAGCTTCAGTTTTGAAAAGGATCTTTCAACCATACAATTTGTCACCATTAGTGTGAGATAAATTCTCAGAATTATATACCTCAACGTTGGGAAAGCACTCTTTAATATTGTTTTTACACAACAATTTATACATCCATCCCTCATAGCTAATCTCTTCTCTTATGTTCAAATTCTTTAGACTGAACTATAAATTGTTTGAAATGTATGAATTTGTACTTGCGTCTAGCGACACCCCCCTGAAGAGCTTCTTGACATTGTTGACACATGAAACATGCTTTATTATGCAGGAACTTGACTAAAAAATTACATTTTAATGTTATCATTTGGGGTCTTTTTTAATACGTCCCCGCATTTTTACGCTGAAATATAATTGGGGAAAATAAAAAGCCGCTTTGCTAACCAGAGCTATCCATAACCGACTAGAACTTAGGGCTTTTGAATTTGTCTGAATTATTTGTAGAAGTTATAAACAAAATTTTAACAACGTATTAGAAAAAACGCGGGAAATATATAATTACACTTTAAAAAAATTATAACTTCTACCATATCAAAAATTATAAAAATTTTGTTAATAACTTCTATGTAGGGATAATTTAGACAAATTCAAAAGCCCTAAGTTCTAGTCGGTCATGCTTAGTTCTGGTTAGCAAAGCGGCTTATTATTTTCCCCAATTATATATCAGACGTAAAAATGCGGAGAAGTATTAGAAAAGACCCATGATTTGCTATTTTACATTAAATTATTATACATTATTTAGAAAAAGCCTACTTTTCAAATTACGCGCCGAGTACTTGCATAATAACATGTTTCATGTGTCAACACTGTCAAGAAGCTCGTCAGCGGGGGTGTCGCTAGACGCGAGTTGAATTTGTTGCCAAGAGTATCTTCTACGTCGTCGCAGTAGGTTTTTACCAAGTTTTGGCTAGCAGACAAAATTTTTTGATCAGAAATAGTAGTTAAATTTTTTAAAAATCCAAATTGTGCCTTTAGAAGTAAGTATCTTCCATTCTCTTCCGAAGAGCGGTCATGAGCTGGTCGGCAACTGGGATGTAGCTTTAAGTCCTAAATTTGTCCGAGGGTGACAACTGAACTTCCGAAGCTTGCGGGCAATCTAAAGTGTTTATACAAATGTTTATATAAAAAAACAGTTTATTCATGTCGAGCGAGGTGCATACGTAGGCGGCGCGCGCTTGGGCGGGTGAAGCGGAGAGGTGGCGCGGCGGGCGGCAGGACTTTTTCCATAGATAGAGGGAGCGAGACGCCGCTCTATAGCTTCATAGACGCGTTTCACTCGCTTTCTCAATTGAAAAAGTACTGCTTTTTAATGGTAAAAATGATGCGCGCGCCCTTTGACACGCCAGTTTCCGCTGTTGCTATTGGTCTAGCGCGGCGCGGTTGAATGCGCCAAAGGCGCCATTTGTGTTCATATTTCGTGCTGCTTGATCTCAAAGATTTTTAACTGTTAACATTTCCCGCTCAAAGAAAAAAATAAGTTTTTGGTCTAACTATTTGTAACAAAACTCAGTATTTTTTTGTATCTACTAAGCCTTTACCGATTTAATTTAATTTTTTTTTGGTGTGGTGGCGGCCCATAGGCAACTGCCTATGTTGCCTATGCTTAAATCCGGCACTGAGCCACACAAACACAGTCACTTAAGCTTGACTCCCCTAAACATTCCACTACTCCCCTCCCCTACTCTCTCAACCTTCCCACCACTTATTAAAGCTTGCCATGTGACTATTCCCTGTTTACTGGTTGTAAAACCCTTTGATCGTGAACTCCGTAACACAGCCTCCTAAACGATCACAACCCAGTACCCTTTGACCCCAACAATGCTTTGCTTATGCCTTTTCTTAAAAAACATTAGTTATCGTCAGGCCAAAAAGCGGTGTGAACAATATTTTTTTTTGCTTCGTTAATTTATTTCATTCAGATTAAAAAGAGAAAATCCATCGCGTTCCTTTGTTCCGGTTTAAAATATATCGGTTTAATGTCAATTAGATATGCAACATAATCAATGTAAAGAGTAATTGCACCGTCAAAATCCATGGCAATTACCACAAAAAAATACACCTCGTAAGTAATCGTGATTACCGACTTTTTGATCCAATGCAGTACATTTTTTATTGTTGTAATCATAATTACTGACCTTTTAAACCAATACAATAGATTTTCTTCTTTTTAAATAAAGAAATAAAAATAGTACTTATCCACTGATAGAAAATCAAAAGTGTTGGTATTGCGGCATAGCTTCAAAAAATAAGGACGCTGACGTCGAAACCCCTGAAATGAGCGTTGCTTAAGAGTCCATTCGCGCCGCGAAAATTGGATCCAATTTGGGGTTCGGGGCATAATGTTTTTCTCAAACACGGTAGAAGTTATCGATAATTTTCAAAAACTATATGAAAGCCTACACTTAAATCAAGGCTTCTGCTATAATAGTTTTTTAAATTTGGATTTAGTTTTAATATTTCCTTGAGTGAAAGTCACCCTAAAATCGGTTATGTTTACTACTATTTTCTCTTAACTTGAATCATATTTCAAAAATCCGTTACAGCAGAGGCATAGATGATTTCCTTACCTTTAAAATGTTGTATAATTTATGTCATTTAAGTGAAAAATAGTTACCGAAAAACGTTATCCCTGTAGGCTTGCAATCGGAAACAACATCGCATCGATACACCGAATTTGGAAGAACCTAAATAAAATATAATATTTTTAATGCGGCTATACGAAAATTGTGGATGTGGCTAAACGGCTAAAAAATTCAGATGGGCAAAACAATTTTTTATCAAAACGCAGAAAAGATGGTAAAGCAAATTTTCTGGGATCATTGAACTCTTGCTAAGGTCTCATTATAAAAAAGAAATGTTAATAACAAACCATTTTTTCAAAAAATATCAATAAATTAATCGGATACTTTCGGGTCCCGTTATCTCGAGAACTATCAATTTTTCGAAAAAAATTATATGAACTATTTTTGTAGATTACAAGGCGGTCTTCATTTTTTGTCTAAACAAAAATTCTCCAATTCGCATATTTTGGCAGATATTAGCGGTCCTTGAGGGGCCATTTTCAGCCCTTTCCCACCTGTTAATGTTGATAAACTTTTTTTCGCTCGAAAGCAGACCACAAAAAAAAAAGTGGTGTGTACTGGGTGTCGGACTAAGATTTTTCTGGCGTATTTTTTTTCCGCTGAACACGAATCTGAAGTCAAAATTGGGGGTCAAACAGCAAAAAATCGAGAAAAGACGTAATTTAAAATATTAACGATTTTTTTTTAATTTAAAACGTCAATATCTTAAAAGGTATAAAAGATACCTAAAACTTTATAAAACATAAACTATGTTTTTTTATACGACCTTTTTTTTAAGTTATACAACCTTTTTGTCTAAATGCAATATTTTTCGAGTTATAATCAAAAAACCAAATTTTCAGGATTTTTTTCAAGGTACACCCCTTGGAAAATTGGAAAATAATTTAATTTTTTTAATTTTGGAAGTAAATAAAATAAAAGATTTAAAGGAGAAAAAGCCCAAAAACACATTAATAAAAAAATATTTCTTTTCCTAATTTGGACTGAATTTTTTTGTCAAAATTACATTTTCGTGTATATCTCCTTTATTATTTATCTTATCAAAAATGTTAAATAACTTTTTATATAGGAAATGTAAAAAGCTCTTTTTTGTTTTAGGAATTTTTTTGTATCTCTTATAGTATATATTGTCGTAGTCCAAACATTTTGTGGTAGCAGGTTTCTGCCGGTAAATGTACCGTATCGGTTTTTTGGGTTTTTCTCGATTTTTTGCTCTTTGACCCCCAATTTTGAATTGAGATTCGTGTTCAGCAGAAAAAAATACGCCAGAAGATCTTAGTCCAATACCCAGCACACACCACTTTTTTTTTGTTGACCTGTGTAATTGTTTTCAAGTACAGCAATAAAAATAAGTTAAATTAAATCCACTTGGATTACGTTGGAAGTTTCCGAAAAATGGTTTAATGCCTATTCCCACTACAGGCAGATAGCTTGTAAATGTTCAAAAGGCTCTCAAGTATACTATGGGTGCAGGAAATTTGGTATTAAATATTAAATTTTTTTAAACAGTGCGCAGGAGTAAACTGTGAAAATGCAAGCGATTTGGAAATATTTGAGGAAGACATAAATGAAGATATATATACCATAAACTAGACATTGTTCCTGGTGTCCAACAGTTTTTAAGTAATTTTAATATTTTATTTTTCCCTTTAATAAATATAACATTTTATTTTGACAACGGTCACACTTGATTTCATATGACGTAATAGTTTGAAAGCGTCAACTAAGATTAGCGACACCCACAATGTGATTTAAACTTTTTTTTTGCCAAAACTTTATAGTGAAATATCTTGGAAACGAAGGAAAATTTGCAAAAAAAAGTATTCTTGGTTTTCGATTCAGAATTAAAAAATTAATTCGGATCTTCATTTTCGCCTCTACTTACCAATCAGCCTGTATATATATATATATATATATATATATATATATATATATATATATATATATATATATATATATATATATATATATATATATATATATATATATATATATATATATATATATATATATATATATATATATATATATATATATTATATATATATATATATATATATATATATATATATATATATATATACAGTGGCGTAGCCAGGTGGGGCGACTGCCCCCCCGCCCCTCTAGACCAGCGCCCCTGCGCCCAAACAAACCTACCGTATATAAAACAGGTATTATTTACAACATACTATGCTGTGCTTTAAACATTTTTTACTTGCTGGTGTAATTTTAGAAGTCATATTTTAAAATAATAATTGTCCACACTTTTTGTTAATAATTTTCTGTTCCACAGTGTCAGCGGAGCGGTTATTCTCTTCAAAAGCACTAACACCGCGGAAAAAGCCGCTGAGCGCGGCGTCCGTTTGTGGCGGCATTTCTTTTTATTGTGTCGGTATTGGATATATTCCAGAATTGTTTACTTTATTTTTTAATATTGCAAATCGGCAGATTTCAAACGTATGTTATTTATTTCTGGTACTCATATTCTCCTCTTTGTGGTGTTATTTAGTCGTTTATTGTCTATGCAAGGGTAAACTTGTTAAGAGTAAAAATGGATAAAAAGAAAAAAAGTCAGGTGCTGAGTTCAGGAAGGAATATCGTGAAAAAAATGATGTTAGCGCAACACACAGCCAAAAATTACAAGATTTTTTCAAAAAAACTGCTGGGTAAGAACATTTTTTATATTGTCATTATTTTTCCTTTCTGGCCTAAAGTTTCAAATATAGATTTGTTTGTTTATTGTTGTGTGTTTTTTTATAAAAATGTTTTAAGAAATAGAGCGCCCCTTTAAACGTTGGCCCCCCGCCTAAAAGGTTGACTACGCCACTGTATATATATATATATATATATATATATATATATATATATATATATATATATATATATATATATATATATATATATATATATATATATACAGGATGATTGGTTTATATATAACTTTTTTCAAAAAGTTCCTTATTCAAACCTACGATAGTCAGTAGTCTAATAATATTTTTAATATAAGAACATTTTAACAAAATGTAGTAAATACCCCAAAAGCGATAATATAGTTTAAGCTATTTGTCCGACAATTCAGAGTTAATTTTTTTATAAGATTTTACATCGAGAGTAACAAAAAACAAGCAAAATTATGTTTTAAGCTGAAATCCCTCAACAGTGGTGGGCATAACATTTAAATTTAAGAATTTAATGAAATAATCTAGTTAAAAAATGGTCCCGGCCCTCCCGAGTATACGTTACTGACAGTAAATCGAATTAATGGTTTACATATCTTAAAATCATAACTAACCATAACTAACGTTCACTACTGAATTGTAATATTTATATAATTGTTTTTGTCAAAGTAATGATTTTTCAAAAAATCATGCGTCTTACGTCAGTCACATATATTCCGGAAATCCTCAGAGGAAAATCCCCAAGACCGGGCCCTCGCAGTTTTTCCTTAAAGGATTTCCGGAGTGTGTTTGTGTCGCTGGCTTTAATATATGTACCGGGTGTTCCACTAAGAGAGGTAGTCGGCTATATCTCAGAAACTACTAATAGTATAACTTTCGGGAAAATTTTTTTAGATAAAAGCGACCAAGGGAAATTGCTGGAAATTATTTTTAAGTCTGTATGATGGCCGCTAGGGGGCGTAAGGGTAACGTCAAAACATAAAAATATACATTTCTCAAAAAAATATCAAATAAAGGGTATCAATACTTGGTACTATTTTAATCTTTAATGTTTTCTAAACAAATAAGCTTCAGGTGTAACTTTTGTCAGTTCTAAAATAAAGTGGTGGGGGAAGGTTAAAGTTTAATTTAGATAAGTGCTAATAACTCCGGCTTGCTTTAACCGAATTTAGTGAACTTGGTCTCGTTTAGAAGAGCATTTTAAGCATTATTTTCAGGTGTATAAAGTATTGCTACACTCATCTCACAAACGCCGCTAGAGGGCGTCAAGGTAAAAACTAACTTATTTTACGAAATTTTTTGAAAAATTTAAATGCAATGATATATACCTTTTTACATATTTAGATAGAGAAAAAAAATCCCAACAGAGACGTAACGCATTTAACGACACAATGTTTTCTACTAGGCCGATTTCTTTAGGTAAAAATTAAATTTTTACAAAATCTAATGACATACTGCATGATGTTTACCTATTTTAACCCATTTAACGATATTAAACAACATTAGATAATTACCAACCTATAACTGTAATAATCCATCGAGCGTGGTCCTTATCAAGTTAGCTTTGAAAACAAAAGGATGCTGAAATGTCAAAAATCTAAGAATTTTTATTTCAAAATATTATTTTTAATGTTGTGCTATTGTGTTCTTTAAAAATGCCTTTGTTGTTTGAGGATTAATCTCTACATAAGCTAAAACGTTGATGACATTTTCCTCAGTTCTACGGCGTCTGTCGTGTAAGGGGAGAAGAACACTTCCCGTGGTATGAAAGCAATTTGCTAAACAAGTGAACATTCTGCAGTCCCTGAGGATATCTCAATGCAAACACCCTTGCAGCTATAGTCGCATTTTGCAGACACTCAAAATAAATAGCAATAATATCAACTGCTTCTTCAAGCACTAAAGGCATTTTTAAAGAACCCAATAGCACAACACTAAAAATAATATTTTGAAATAAAAATTGTTGGATTTTTGACATTTCAGCATTCTTTTGTTTTCAAAGCTAACTTGATAAGGGCCACGCTCGATGGATTAGTTATAGGTTGGTAATTATCTAATGTTGTTTAATATCGTTAAATGAATTAAAATAAGTAAAAGTCATGCAGTATGTCATTGGATTTTGTAAAAATTTATAAATTTATTTTTTACCTAAAGAAATCGGCCTAGTAGAAAACATTGTGTAGTTAAATGCGTTACGTCTTTATGTCGTATTTATATTTTTGCTAATATATTCGGTTTGAAAAGAGATATTAAGTTGCGGTTTTCGCCGTTTTGTTGGGATTTTTTTTCTCTATCTAAATATGTAAAAAGGTATATATCATTGCATTTAAATTTTTCAAAAAATTTCATAAAATAAGTTAGTTTTTACCTTGACGCCCTCTAGGCGTTTGTGAGATGAGTGTAGAAATACTTTATACACCTGAAAATAATGCTTAAAATGCTCTTCTAAACGAGACCAAGTTCACTAAATTTGGTTAAAGCAAATCGGAGTTATTAGCACTTATCTAAATTAAACTTTAACCTTCCCCCACCACTTTATTTTAGAACTGACAAAAATTACACTGAAGCTTCTTTGTTTATAAAACAATAAAGATTAAAATAGTACCACTTATTGATACACTTATTTAATATTTTTTTGAGAAATGTATATTTTTATGTTTTGACGTTACCCTTACGCCCCCTAGCGGCCATCCCACAGACTTGAAAATAATTTCCAGCAATTTCTT
This sequence comes from Listronotus oregonensis, assembly GCA_019359885.1. Taxonomy (NCBI): domain Eukaryota; kingdom Metazoa; phylum Arthropoda; class Insecta; order Coleoptera; family Curculionidae; genus Listronotus; species Listronotus oregonensis. The sequence goes on along the minus strand of JAHBCN010000108.1, from coordinate 198,362 downwards.
TTGGTCACTTTTATCTAAAAAATTTTTTCCCGAAAGTTATACTATTAGTAGTTTCTGAGATATAGCCGACTACCTCTCTTAGTGGAACACCCGGTACGTTAAATGTGGTCAAATTTTGTATACCGATGTATTAAAGATAAATGATAAAGTAGGCGCTGAAATATTTATAACAAGCCCCAAAGCGTCCCACAGATTTCCCTTAAGAAACAAGCCACTATACAGGGTGTCCCAAAAATGAGGAATATCTCCCGGATATAAAAAAAACATGTGAAAAGAATGCTAAAAATATTGGCTTCTGAAGAGCTCCAATGGAATCAAGTTTTTTAGACATACTTGTTAAACCACCGGGTATATTTCAATTTTAATTTAATACGATGTAACACCAAGTAAGACTCTTCAAATTACTGTCAAAGAAAGTGTTGTTAATTACTCACAGCTGCAGGACTGATTAGCTGTTACACTCATGACTCATGACCACCTTTTTTACGCACCGTATTGATAAGACCTAGGCATGAGCTAAACAGCGATTTTTGCATAACGCCGTTATCGGCAATCGCGATTTTTAAATAACGGCTATTTAAAAGCGTCATTTGCAGCTATTAGCGCTATCGAGTGATTCATTTTGTTACTGCATATTAATTTCACTTGCCTGCCTCCTATTGTACTGATCATAAACTGTAAAACTCAAGCTACTGACTAGGAAACTTAGTTTTTTTAACGAAAAAATAAAGTAAAATACTTTTTTCTTCAAATACACCATCTTTGTTATCTATACGGAATAACTAAGTGAAAAATTATAGAGAACTGTAATTCTACTTCATAGATCAATGAGGTGCGTGAAGATGGAATCGAGAACCCTTGAAATAAAATACGTTTCATTTCGCTCTCATAAAATATACCAATCTGTATATTTTATGATTTCGCTCTATACCTCTCAACGCGATGGAAAGCGATTAGCTGTGTTGCATGTTAGTTGACGCGATTTCGCATATTCTAAAAAAATCGCTGTTTCTGTCAATCGCCGTTATTTGCGATTTTAGTCAACGTGTGCTATTAGCGAATTTTTAATAAGGCTATTAAATCACCGGTAGTGATATATCGCTTATCCCTAATAAGAACTTTGGACAACGTTTTTTAAAACCCTTTAACTACTGACTAAAAATTAAGTACTCTTCGTTCATGTCGCTAATCCTAACCGTTTTCGAAAAACACATATCGTAAAAGACTTTGCTGCCAAGAACAACAATAAAAACTGTTGGGGCCCTAAAAAAATTAATTAAATCTAATTTTTTTAACGGTCAAGAAGCAGTTCCTTTAGGTGGAATATCATCACAAGCGATGAAAATAAGAAAAAAATCTATCTTAGGACAGTCCAGAAAGGCTAAGAGCCCCAAGTACTAACGTACCGTGGGTGTCTTAAATGTGGTAAAAGGATGTTTATTAACACGGACTTAAATATTTGGAGTAAAAAGGTAAACCTCTGCAGGCAGTAGGTACCACACTGTAATGGCCTTTTAAGTTGGACTTTAAGGAGATACACCAGATATGCATTTCTTTACCACACTGTGTGGCACTACGCAGGGCCGTATCTGGACCAAAATTTTCGGAGGGGGGGTTAGGCCAGTGGCATTTGATAAATTAGGAATTAAAAAAAACTTTAACTTATAAATGGGTTTTACTAAAAGAAATTATCAGGTTAATATAAAGAACACACTTAACACCGTTAAAATTTAAAAAATAATAATTATAATTACAACTAAAATTTTTTTTGCTTTTCCCTCGCAAAACGATTTAAGACTTCCGCAGTATCAATTTTAATATTTCTATGTACGCTTAAAAGAGCAAGTCCTGTTAGCCGCTCTTGACCAGTTGAATTGCGCAAATAGTCTTTTAAACGTCTTAGCGATGAAAATGATGAACAAAGATAGATTACATGCTGATAATGCATCAAGAGCATGTTTGGGCCTTTCTGCTTGAGGCAACTCAATCCATTTTTGTTTCCACAACTGTAATTCTGCAGATAACTTATCTAGGTCGAAAAATTCCTCATATAATAACAAGTCATCTATTTTTACTGTATGTGCTTCGCACATATTTGGCACTAGACAATATAACGATTAAAGTGATTTTTCGTGATTTGCAAATCTTGCAGATAGCTCTTCGATAAAGTGATCAAAAAAAGAAAATATTCTTCTGCAGTAGCTACCAAGACATTAGAACGATTCTGCTGTCGTGAAACTATTCTAGGTATTTTTATGCATTCTTTGTCATCTACAGACTTTATAATAGCTTCGGATTTATTTTACATATTTTTAAATTCTTGATCTATATTCAGTCTGATAGACCTGACCTCACTAATAACAGTATCCACATGCTCAACAGCTCTAAAAAGATCAAAATCCACAGTCTGTAGAATTTTGCATAAAGGTAGAGTATAAGCAAATAAAGTGGACGCTGCTCACATACTGATGATTTCTCTCGGTGAGGAAGTTTCCTGATTGGTGGAAAAGCCAGACAGCCGTCATTAAAACCTTCAATTCGTTGAACACAGGCGTAGATGCTTTGAATTAATTAGTTTTGAATGTTTTTGTGAAAATCTCATCAGACATGTGGAAGTAAAATATAAATGCTTTTAAATGAATAATAATATAGTTTGTACGTTATAAAAAATTGTATGTATTTTCATTGTAGTCGAAGTGATCAATATTATTAATTATATTCTTATTCATAAGCAAGACTCTGGGAACCCCCCATTTTTAAGTCACGGAGGAGCGTTGCACGGTTGTTAAATATCGAGCTTGATTTTGAGTATAGACGCACCTAAAACGTTACCCGCAGATCTTGACGGATTCTTTAAGATTCCAGGCTATTGTAGGTTCATTTATCGTTGATTTTTAATGTAATGTAATAATGTTTTTTAATGTAATGTGGTTTTGCAGTTTAGAAATTTCTTTTTTTGGCCAATTGAGTGATTCAGATACTTTTTTTGTATTGTTGACCGTGACTAAGTAAAATATATATTGTTCAGAAAATCTTTAAAAAAAAGATATAGTTACAATTCTTTTTATTTTACGTTAAAGATTTTCGAGGAGGGGGTTTGAACCCCCAAAACCCCCTCTCAGATACGGCACTGGCACTACGTGATGCTCTGTTGAAAGCTGCTAGAGGAGCAATTATACTGGTTAATTCCTCCAAACACAAGCCGTAAAAATACCTATAAAAGAGTGACAGATTCACTACAACCCATCGTTAGGCAAGAAAATAAAGCCTTTTTGAAGCTGCTGTGGCATATGATGAATATCATGTTTTAATGCCGGTTAAGGTTATTCTCAAAGAAAACGCCCGTAAGATTAAATACCTTGTTGTTCTGCAGAACTTGACTACTTATAAGTAAGGGATAAGTATTGACAGATTTTTTTCAAGACAGCGATTGTGATTGTGTTTTAGAGGCATTAAACTGGATATAATTTTTGGCGCCCCAATTTAATAAAAATTTAGAGTCCTGTAAAAGTTATAGGTATCTGCATTACACTGCGCTTGTTCTCCAAGTCAGGCTTAGAGACTGGCTTAAGAAACTGAATATCAGAGTAAAGGGTACTATCGTCAGCAAAACTATGATTGTGTATAATTGTAAAAGAGAAAAGATTGTTGGTGTGAAGAAGAAATAAAGTTGGTGACAGTACTAGGCCGTGGGGCACCTCACCTTAACTTGGTGAAAGCTAGAAAACTGATAGAACTGATAAACGTCGAATTTTTTTTTGAGTTTGTCTCCAGGGTGAAGTCGATTCATATTTGTTATAAATAAAAGACCTTATCTGTACTAAAAGGTTTAATTTATTATGGGACCCGACGCGTTTCGGTTAAACAACCATTATCAAGTGTCAGTTTTATATATTACTTTGGCAAACTGCGTCAAAACACAAAAAACATACATTTTACAAAGGTTCACAACACTAGTTATTGTTAGTCTTTAATTAGGGTTGTAAACCTTTGTAAAATGTATGTTTTTTGTGTTTTGACGCAGTTTACCATGTGCCAAAGTGATATATAAAACTGACCCTCGATAATGGGTGTTTAACCGAAACGCGTCGGGTCCCATAATAAATTAAACCTCTTAGTGAAGATAAGGTCTTTAATTTATAACAAATATGATATACGTCGATAAGAAAAGCCAAGAACAAAGTTTTAGATATGTCAAGAGAAACGATCTGGGATTTACCAATTGTGTGAGACAAAGATCTGCTGTAAAATTTTGTGTTTTTCTAAGTGCTTTAGGATTTGGGAATTCTTGACCTTTCCATTACATTACAAGCAAGTAAGAGAAGAGATATAGGTCTATAGTTAGAAGGAAAAAATTTTGGATTCTTTTATAAGGATAGTTGTACACACGCAGCTTTTCAGCTCTCCGAAAAAATGCCCGTGTCATTAGAAATTCGAAATGGTAAGTTAAAGCTGCAAGCTTAGAAGCTTATTTTTTAAGAGGATTGCTGGTATGCCATCCAGCCCGGACGAAAAACAAAAAGATAATATCTACTTGCTTGCATACTAATTATTTGTTTTAATGAATACGGTAAAATTTGTTTTCTGTATAAATCTTTCCAGTCGCGTTGTTACTGATAGCTAAATACCCATAAATCTGACGAAGCGTATCTGGGTAAGATCAATGGTGAACTTCACAGAGAATATATAATTTTCTTTAGTGTTAGGAGTTTAAACATACTTCTTGTATGCACCTGGATGGTAAAAATGTATCTACTTCCACATGCTACTTATTGTTTATAAAACTTTTGCGCTACATGGTTTTTAAATTTTGATCTATATCCACAGCCGTGTTTCATTTTTAATAAACACATGGATAATTCATAATACATATTTTTCACACATCTCTTACTGTAAGTTCCCACTTTATCTGCACACAGCATCAACTAATTTTTGTCTAACTACTTTTAAACCTAACATCTTGACATATTTTTTTGTAATAAATAATACTGATATGTGCCATTATAAAATACTAGGTAATAATATATTTAAATATAACGTTTTAATAACACGCAAATACATTTTATATAAAGAAAAACCCACTTTAAACATTTAAATATTATTAAATAACAGTAACGGAATTATCAAAACAAATATTGTTTTCGGTGTTAGTACTGCCAATGATAAACCTATAGCGTTTTTCATTAGTAGAACCAGTGTGGACTGAGTATGTTTGTATCATATTTATTTTCATATAGCTTTGAGGTTTCCAGCTATTGCTGGACCACCGCCCTATTTAGAGGAAATAAAAATCCACCACTCACCCTCCCATGATAATTATTTCAATTATTAAAATATTGTTGATCGTTTATTAAAAGGGAAGTCCATGTTCAGCAGTCGTTGAAAAAGTATACCGTGTTAGCTCTTGCCTTCATTTATGGATTATATCTGCCGACAGCAATAAAACTGCGGATCGGTAGGTATTAAAGGACAGAACATTAGGGACGGACTTTAATAATATAAAGATTTATAATTTATTGTTTATTTAGGTAAGTATAATCTTAAAATTACATTAATAAATTAAATATATGCAAAGTTTTAATAAATTTATAACTGTATTATCTATACATAATTACATTTTTAATCTAAATATCTAAATCTAATTCTGTTTCACTATCAGAGTCATAATTGAGATTAATTACAATAGGATTTATGTTGATTTGAATAGAAATGTAAGAGTCCTCAACTTTTATAATGTGCTGTAGTGAATTTTTCCAGCTCTCAACTGGTATGTTAGTAATTACATTTTTAATCAAATTTATAACACTGGGACTTAAAGTAGGTGTAACATTTTCTGCCCTGATCTTTGATTTTATTTGGTTCCACAAATGCTCTATAGGGTTAAACATACAGTGATACGGAGGAAGCCGCAAGACAGTATGCCCAGCCTGTTCAGTCAAATTATCACATACATATTGTTTTTTAATTGCATATGAATTAAGGACTTCCAAAAGATGCGTTTTTTTGTAACTGAATTCAAATAAATATCATTTTCCAACAAATATTCCTGGATTTCAGTTTTTGAACTTGATAAAGCTGGTGCTTTGTGTAGCAGACGGCTGTGGTAGCTTGCGTTATCCATGACAATAACACTGTTGTTTGGAATATTTTTTAAAAGATATTTTTGAAACCAGTTTATAAAAAGTTCTGCACTTGTATCCTCATGATAATCCAAGCTAGCATTCTTAATATTCTTTGCAGACAACAGCAAGCAGTTTGGGACAAATTCTTCTGAACCAGCGTGTATTATGGTAATGCGTTTTCCTTTATTTGAAGGTGCTTTCGTCTGACAGTTTTGACTGGAATCAACCCATCCTTTGGATACTGTGTCGTGTGTATCGAACCATGTTTCATCAAGGTAAATTATGGATCTGTTTTCTAACCTATATCTTTTAATTTCTTGAAGGTAATTAAATCTCTAAGTGCGTAATCTGTGCGATTCCATTACTACTGTCTATTTTGCGGTATTTAAATTCCATATTACAAACAACTCTATGAGGGTGGCACGGCTAATATTTATATTGGTTTCGTCTTTGTCTAGCTTCTTTTTCAGTTTATCCAAGGAAGGAATAACTCCGCTTTCATAAAGACAATAATATTTTCCTTCTTATTAGGTCCTGATCACTATTGTCTATACGGTGAGATTGAAAAACACTACGTTTTTTTCTTTTGTTCAATTCTTCACTAATAATAATATCCCTTATCGATGATATTGGAGTTTTTGTAAGTAGACAGGTTTTTTTAAAGCTTTTTGTTTAATTAGACCTCTACTGATTAAAGTTTCATACACGTTTTTAGCAACCTGTTTTGCATCTAATGACAAATGATTTCGACGCGACAGAGTTATATTCTCGTAAAACAACTTTTTCGAAACGCACAGTAAAAACGGTTATTCAACACTGCCACTAAAATATTAGCCAAAATATTAATATGCCTAATGGTTAATACTCAAGAAATACCTGGCCCACCCCTGCCCTTATGAACAAATGGGTTTACCCAATAACAATAGGTAATAAAATCGTTAAAGGTTTATTGGGGTATTGTCGGTCAGAAGCCATAACGATATACTTTGAGACAGACTATATATTGTGTCAACATCAGTCCCCAATTACCACGCTCTGTGATCTGCAGTGTATGCCTTTCTGATAGTGCATCCTCATGTAGCGAAAAAGTGTACAACAAACACTCCATCGAAAGTACCTAGTACCTAATTTTATTTTGCATAATTTTACCTGTAAAACTGATTTTTACAGAAAAAATATATAAGGATAATATATAATAATGTTATACTTTTAAATTAATATTTTTTTGTAAGATTTAAGCCTTATTGTCGCTAGTTGAAAGGTTTTATTAACCCCAACCCCCAACCACTCCTGTGGTTGCGCCACTGGGCGTGTTGACTCAAGGCGATATGGAAATAATACAATAATCTTTCTGTTGATAGCGACTAAACAACTCAGTATTTTATGTTAAGTTGGGAAAATTTAAGGTGAACCACTGATTCACTTGGTGTATTAAGCGAGCCGCCACTGCGTTTGTAAATTAACTTAATTAAAATGTTCGATAGCCATCTTTGGATGCAATCAGTATTTTGAAGAAAGTCTACGATAGACTAAAAGATAAATATTTAATATATAATCTTCACTATTTCCTTACTAAACTGGCCAACTAGTGTGTCACTGAATAAATTGATTCTAATCATAATAACGTAATGAAATGACAACCAAGTGCTGACAATAAATAACACAAGGTAGTAGGCAAGTACATTTGGTACTGCTTTTTTTAAGTGCCATTTGCATCAATTTCAACAATTTTTAACAAATAATTTCTTCCAATCTTTTTTTTTACACGTACATACAATAACAGAAGTAGTTCGTTATTTGGTAAAGTATATTCATCTGGATAAATATAATATTTACAGGTCTTAAAATAATTATAAAATGATATTTCAACCCCCTTTCCCATTTCATATGGGCTTTTTTGCACTGAAACCAGGCGCGTGCTGGGGCAATTTTAGGGCCCGTTAAACTATGTATCACTTGCAGGGCCCATAAGGTATCGCCGAACAATATTAAGGAATAGGAAAACTTTTCAACAAATTTATTCAAGCCTATTAGATATTAAATACGTACATGTCAACATTACACAACAAAGTTTAAACAAATATAAAATATAAAATAAAAAAAAAACAATTATAGATTATTACGCTTAGGTGTTGTCAAGTCAGGTGCGGCCCATTAAACAGTGACGGGGCTGATTATTATATCTAATTTATTGTTCTTTTGTATTTAGCCGTGTCCTAGCCTTTAAGGCTTAGGAGGGCCCTTTAAAGCAATCTTACAAGGGCCTACCGGGAAACTTCCGGTGTCCCACTGGGCCAGCACGCGCCTTACTAAACTATTACTCCAAGGTATTTTCTAATGATATCTGCTGGTGTCTTATGATAAAGGCCCGCCGTTAAGTGTACTTTTTTTGCAAATTGTGTGTATATGTATATATGTTACTGCTTGTACAATTAAAAATAAATATTTTATGAAGTTCATAGTCTGTCTTCTTTTTGTTTAGAATACGACGTAAAAAAGCTTAACATCGTAGACTGTTTGCTAAAGAATTTGCTGACAATTCTAGGCCTAATTCTTCCGGTAATCTGCCTCTTCCAAGACCTACTTCTGTTCCTCATAAAATGCCCGAAATACTTTTTAAGATCAAGCGGATCTTTTCTTTTTTTAATACCAATAAATTGTCTAAATTAGATGGCATACCAGCAATCATCTTAAAAAAATGTGCTTCTAAGCTTGCACCCATCGCCTCTTTCGATTTTTTTATGAAACAGGCCTTTTTTTGAAAGCTGCAAGGCTGTAGGTGTGCAACCTATCCCTAAAAATGGACCTAAACCTCTTACTTCAAACTTTTCCTTCTCTCTGTTCTTCAGTGGCGGCGCTAGACCACATGTGGACGTCGACGACATCAAGTTCGCGGGGCCTCTTTACTTGCCAGAAAAAAAGCCGAAGCCCAAGAAAAAAGCCAAATCATAAAATAATGTATGAGTAAACGACTTTTATTGTTGATAATCAAATGATAACAGAAAATACACTCAGAATTTAAAATAGTCGAACTTTTCGACTTTTAGCCTCACTGAATTGTTTCAGGATTGTGTCGAAGCTAAGACTAGCCCCTATTTCAGCTTCGATTGACAAAACTGATAACGCGGATAGTCTGTCTTGGCTCATCGTGCTTCTCAAATAGGTCTTTATCTTCAACTTTGAGAAGCTTCTCTCAGCGGAGGCTGTACTGACCGGAACTGTGAGCATGATCCTGATTGTAATGTAAAAAACATTTGGATATATTTCTTCTAAATTATTTTCTAAAATATAATGGATGAGTTGTTTCTCGTCGTTGATAGAGTCTAGTGAATAAGTTTTTAAAGCTGAAGTTCTTCATATTATAGTTCGAAAGGCTGTATGTCACTGTTTGCGCCTTCCCGAAGTATTGTAGACTGAATTTCGTAGTACTTTTATTCACAAATAGTCTAGCTTCTGTTACGTTTTTTTCAAATCCAGTATTACGGAATTCTTAAATCCAGCTACAAAATGAACGTAAAGTATCAATAACGACTTTCAAGTTGACTTGAACCGATTGCCATTGTTTACTTATATTGTTCACACGTAGCAATACCTCATACCACACATGTATTGCAACAATAAACCCAAAAGTTAACATTTCGCTCAAGACTGCTTCACTGTCGCTTAGAGTTTCGGAATCATTAGTTTTATTTTTCAGATCATTCACGAATTCGATGACATCATCAAATTGTAAAAATATGGCTTTTACTGCTCCAATTCTACTCTTTCAGGCAGAGGTTTTAATGTCAATTTTAATTTACTTTTAACAATCTCCCAACGCTTGCTTGACTTTGAAAACAGCATATAGATTTTATTGATAAAGCCGAAAAATATTTTGGCTATCGTTGAAGAGTTTAGCTGCATCTATCAAAAGTAAATTGGATTTATATTGAGTACGCTCATTCGGGCGAAACATACATTTCATAGTGTTGCGAGACACACGATTCTGAATACCCGCCATAATACTCATTTCCATCGTGCACGTGTTCGAAAATAATAAAAGTCAATATCATCTGCTTAGTTTTTTTCCGAATTTTTCGGGGTGAGATTAAAATATATGTAGGTAACTTGTAAAACTTTTTTGCGACACCTAGCGCCGCCACTGCCGTTCTTTGCAAGGTAATGAAAAGATTATTTAATTCCTAAATTTTAAAGTATTTGGAAAAACACAAAATTATACATGACAAACAGTACAGATTTCGTCGCAAAAAGATCTACAGCAGATCTTTTTTTTTGACCCGCAAAACTGGAACAAATCCCTTAAATTCCTTGGTGACTTCCGATTCGCCATTCTTGATATTGATATGTGCTCCCTAACAAACTTTGTTCCTACGTTCTTCCACATAAACTTTGTTCTTGGCTCTTTAGTTTTATCTACGTATATCAGTCAGTGTAGATGCATGGTTACTTTTACCAGGTTAATGCTGCGGTGCCCCAGGTCTTAGTACTGGCACTAACACTCTTTCTTCTTTTCATCAATAATCTTTTCTCTTCCACAATCAATCTCATTCGTAGTTTTGCCAATGATATTACCGTTTACCTTAATATTTAGTTTCTTAAGCCAGGCACGAATCCTGAATTAAAAAAAAACATGCGTGGGATAATGCAATTATCTACTTTACAGGACCTTAAATTAATGTTTGCTTAGAGGTTATATAAACTTAATTAATATTAGAAATCCTGTTCATTTCAATGCCTTAAAAACAGAATTCTGTAGAGCAAAACGTTACTTTTAAGAATAACCCTAATTGGCATAAACATATTATATCCATAGTCACAGCAGCTTTAAAAAAGCTGGAATTTCTCTTATTACCTTTATAACCACGACCCACTGGTTATATTTATCGCATAAGTTTAAGCTATTTTTGTAACAACATTAAATTTTACAATCATTAGTTCATAACAATTGGGGAGGGGGGGTATTGTAGGGGTTTAAATCTAGCTGCATTTGATACATGAGTAAAAATACCTTGAAAACCGCTAGCCACTGGTTATATTGATCGCATAAGTCCGAGCTATTTTCGTAGAACATGAAATTTTGCAATAATTAATAAATACAAATTGAGGGGTGCAACATAGGGGACCGAATCCAGCTGCATTTAATGGAATGAGCAAAAATACTCTAAAAACCACAACCCACTTGTTCTATTTATCGTATAAGTCCAAGCTATTTTTGTAACAACATTTAATTTTGCAATAATTAATTAATAACAATTAAGGGGTGCATTATAGGGGTTTAGGTCTAGCTGCAAAAATACCCTAAAAACCAGTACCAACTAGTTTTACTGACTGTATTATTTCCAGTTATTTCCCAAAAAACAATAAATTTTACAAAAAAATATTTATATGTTATATGATGTTTTTTTTAGTTGCTTTCGATTCGGATCTTTAAATTTGACCAACTGGCTCGGTTTTTGCTTAAAAAACTGTAAATTTTGCAATTGTTTATAACTTTTTACCCAATCACTTTTGGGCTTCGGGACCACCGCCAATCGATTCAGCTAAAGACTACCCGCCACGACTCACAGGACAGCCCTGAGCGACTAGACTACTTTCCTTTAAACCTTCACCAACCCAGGACCGGACTTAACTTTTTGCCGCTCATAGGCTAATATATTTTTGCCGCCCTAATATGTCAATATTTTTTGGATATTAGAACGAAAAATTTAGCATTAAAAGAATGTAAACTTTACTAGTAATTCTTATAAAAATTTAATAAACAAATTTAACAAAAGAAAATCATACAGAAAATTAAATAACAATTCTCTAAAACAAACAAATTTCATAATATAAAAACATACATTAAAATGGTAAAACAAATACCTAAGACTATATTTGAACAATGTATTATTTACTTATGGGAAAAACCATATACCAACATTTTTATTTGAACCTATCATTAAAATTTACGAATACATTTTTTTTTAAATTAACCGTAAATTTGCCGCCCTAGGCTTCAGCCTACTCAGCCTTTGCGTAAGGCCACCCCTGCACCAACCCATACTATGCCAAATACGAAGACGGAAATGCAATTAAAAAGTTTGTGCACTGTTTCCCATAATCCAGGGTGGAATGCTGGTCACATGTTAATAAACTACCTCCAACTTCGCTAATAGCGAAGAGATGCCTTACGATGTCCAGAAGGAACCTCCGAGTATTAACGGGCGTTATAACTGGTCACTGCGGGCTACGAGAACACCTATTTGATAGGTTTAACTGACACAAAAATATGCAGTGGCTGTGAACAAGAAAATGAGACTGTGGAACATATTCTTTGCGATTGTCCCGCCCTCACATTTGAACGGAATTCCAAGCTGGGCACAAACTGGCCTCCATTAGCCGAAATTAGGGGCTTTCACATTAAGACCTTGTAAACTATTTTAAATCAATAGATTGAACAACGCAGTAAATCTTCCGCCTACAAGAGGAAGCACAAAGGGCCTACTAAGGTCTAGGTGCAGTGGTATTACCACCCTCTAGAACATTCAGATCAAATAAACTACCTCTGACTTCACTTAAGATATCCACAGTATGTTAGTACTTAGGCTTTAAGCCTTCGTGGACTGTTCCCAGATTTAATAAACAACCTCTCGGTGCCTTTAGATTTTGACAATTTTGACTCTTTAACAAAAATGATAATAATATGAATTAAGGTTTTTAGGCATTTACTTGTTTGCACTGGACAACAGACCCATCGCATCGCTTACTTTCATATTTTTCTAAAAACATGCTTAACTGCGTGAATTGCATCTTTGTTTAACAACTTGAAAAGATTTGTCACTTGTCGCTTACAATACTTAATCTAAATAACATATACTTAAAGGTAATTTAAATTTTTTATGCTACTTTACGCGATAACAATAGGATTATGTATATTCCGTTAATGGTTTATAATTTTTTTTTTAATTGTAAAAATATTTGTAATAATAACTCAATATGTTGGTACATAAAATAAAGAAACCCAAAGATGACAACTTTAGAGATAGACGAACAAAGTGAGAAGTTCGGAGCTTCTTAAGACTGTAAAAGGATGTACAGGAATGGCACTACGTGTTGTTCTATTGGGAGCTGCTGGAGAAAGAATTATATTGGATAACCCTTGGAGCAGCCGTAGAAATACCTATAAAAGAGCGTCAGGTCTCCGGAGCAGCCGTAGAAATACCTATAAAAGAGCGTCAGGTCTCCTACAGCTGGTGAAAGACAAGAGAAGGAAAACTTTTTTTGTAAGAGTGTGATCATTAATAAGGTGAACGGCTATTCTTTGAATGAAATCAGAAATGCTAAAAGTTGTGGGCAATGATTTGAGTTCTTTTTGAGAAAAATGGACGACTTTTTTCAATTCGAACTGATGAAAGTGGCTTGAAACAGAAATCCGAGCTTTTTAACCGACTTCAAAAAAGGAGTTTGTTAATTTGACACGTATGTATGTAATATTATTGGAATTGCAAAACATTCACATATAATAATCTATTGGGGCTTCCATACAAATATACAAAATTTTATAGATGTATGTACGTATGTTTGTGAATATTCTTTTTTTATTGGTCTACGTTTACTAGAACTCAGGGAACAGTAAATATTTCATTAAAATCGGTTCAGTATTTTTTATGATATGGACTTATACGTGTAGGTGTAACGGCCTGGCCTACTGATACGCGCTACGGATATGGTGTCAAAGGGAAAACATCTCAAGACCCTGGTCAAATTCAACAAAGTCTTTAAATATTTATAAAAACCTAATAGTACTTATAAAAATATTTCAGTTTTAGTTAAGAACTAAAAATTATGAAAAAAAAAGTAATTTTAAAAAAATAAACCGACTTAAAAAAAACTTAAAATATGGAAATAATACGTTTTATTTAAACCCTAAATTACCCAAAGACAACGAAATAAAAAGTAGGTACGAAACAAATTAGGGACCAACTTTTTTTTGAGTTTGGTGCCAGCAAATTTATAAAATTTAAATAATATAAAAGAAAATCGGCAAAAATCGATGAAAGTTGTAAAATCAAAAAAAAAAAATAACATCTCTGGTATATTTTAATAAAACTACTTTAAGCAACGCTTTTTTTTAAGGTTTTGACGGCAGCTTTTTTTGTGAAGCTATTTGTGTATTTATCTTGCCTTAGAAAAATACACAAGTCGACATAATTTTTGTAACATTGAGGAGAATGTTTATTTTGCGTTTAATTTAGGAAGTTATTAAAACACTTTTTTCTAGAAATGGCCTAGCACGTCCCATTTTTAAGTACCTGCTTTTTTATATAATGCGATCTTTAAAATCATTTTTACCTGCCTTAGGACCGGAAAGTACAACAAGACCGCAGAGGGTTTTTTTCACAGTACCGTACGAACCTTAAAGAGTTTTATTGTTTTCTGCAGTTTAGTTGGTTTCTGTCTTGTTTACAGTACAGTCAAGTGTTTAAGTCGATTTTGATATAAAATGGCAAGTTCGAGTCGTCGATGTTGCAAAAATCCAGCCGATAAGTTTTATTATATACGTGGACGATTTATTATAACGTCCAAAGCTAGATCTATATTTAAGGAAATTTAAAAATCCTATTTTTTATATTTTGGGTGCCAAATTGGGGATCAAGATAAAAGTTGGGCTCCTCATCTTTGTTGTCCAGGAACTACCGTTACCAATAGCGCCTTTAAACCTGGATATTGTGTTTCCCAGTGATTCTAATTCTTTATTAGAATCTGATCCACAACTTTCTGAGAACACCAGTTGTGATCCAACATTTTACCAACTACCAGTGAACCTCACTTAATAACTCAGAATGAATTAAATGACTTGATACGTACGTAACCTAGGATTGTCAAAACAAAACTCGGAACTTCTTGGTTCCAGACTTCAACAGTGGAACTTGTTAGATAAAAAAGCAAGTTTTACTTTACTGAAAACGGAATGTAACATTATCAAGTTTTTTTTTTAATGAAGGGGAAGCTATGTGTCTCTGTGATATTGATGGTTTAATGAATGAGACTAATATGGAACATGATTCTAGCAAGTAGCGTTTATTCATAGATTTATCGAAATACAACCTAAAAGCAGCCCTGCTTCATAATGGAAACAAAAAACTATCTATTCCCTTTTTAGCCCATTCAGTGACAATGAAAGAAACCTATGACAAGTTAGCACCCATATTAAATCGTGTTAAATATGAACAGTATGAGTGAAATAGCTGTGGGGATTTAAGAGTCATAGGTATCTTGCTAGGGCTTCACGGGGGTTTTACAAAGTATCGCTTTTTTGTCTGTGGGACAGTAGGGCAACAAAAGAACACTACAGTAAATAGGATTGGCCCTCATAGAACTTCTTTTGAACCTGGTCTTCAAACATTAAATATGCCCCCGGTAACCCAAAAAAGGTGCTGCTACCGCCTCTCCATATTAAGCTTGGACTAATGAAAAACTTTGTCCAAGCTATGGACAAAAAAGGTAGTGGTTTCCAGTACCTAACAGAAATATTTCCTCAACTAAGTGATAAAATTAAAAGAAGGCATATAACGTCTTTGACACTGTATCATATCTCGTGCAATATATTTTTTATTTACATAACAACCAATCCTCAGTAATGATTTTGCATAGATTCCACATGTTTATATTAAATAAATATATTAGATTGTAAAAATTTGTCGTCTTCTCTCCTTTCTCCCTATACCAAAAAAAACTGTACGTGTTACAGTAGTTAGCTTATCATTTTCTGATTTAGGACTCTAAACCTAGTTTTATCAATATTACTTTACAAAAATTTAAATTTGTTGACTTGTGATATCTGTGGACAAAAAACCTTGAAAATAATAAGACTTTTTAAATTTACTCCTTTTGAAAAACGCAAGCCGAAAATTAATAGCACATTGTAATTTTTTCATATTTGGGTACCCAAAACTATAATTATTCTCAAAATTACTCATCTTACGCATTTGTTTCTTACTTAAAATGATAGTCACTAGACTATTAACATTATAAATTATTTGAACATATTACTGGAAAAATTTTACGTAATTATGAAAGCGTCTTCACGTATTTATATATTTTTTCCTGCAAAAATTAACCTAAAAAGTTCCCTTCAAATAAAATTGTCTATTTTCTATTCATGCTTAAAATTCGTTTCGTTTTGGTTATAAAATTTTAATTTATCCAATTTTTGCACTGCTTTCATACTGCTTTGAGGATTATATTTTTTTCTCTCAGAAAACATGAACAAATAAAATTTATTTTATTTTTTCATTTATTCTTAATTTATTTTAATTCAATATACTTTACAGAATATCCGTTTTTTTTTTCTTCAGTAACTCCTCAGATAATTGTTTTTTAGGCTATATTTTTTTTTCACTTGGGTGTTTTCCAAGTTTATTTAAGAAAAAGGCTCTAAACACACACATTTTAAGCGTTTGATTATAATTTATAAAATTGGTTTGTTTTTGAAAAATGTCTGTATCTCCATGCTTACTTTATATTAACTAAATATATAAATAGCTCCTACTTACTTCATTACGGGTAATGCGTAGGTATTTTTTTCCA
This sequence comes from Listronotus oregonensis, assembly GCA_019359885.1. Taxonomy (NCBI): domain Eukaryota; kingdom Metazoa; phylum Arthropoda; class Insecta; order Coleoptera; family Curculionidae; genus Listronotus; species Listronotus oregonensis. Next base: position 181,671 of record JAHBCN010000108.1, on the reverse strand, counting down.
TGTAAAAGGTAGTATTCCTCATAGAGATGTTGCCTTAAATTGACGAGATGTACTTTTAAAGACACAACTTAACTAAAGCTGGAAAAAACAAACCAAAATCAAAACTTAACCACTAGAACATTTTTATGGGCGATATAAAAAATACACGATTGTAAGACGTACGGCTAGTAAGTTACTTGAAATCATTATAATGGACAATGACAATAACATTTATTCTATTTGTTAACAGGTCTTAACGCAAGGTCTTTATAATACGAACCCTATTCTTTGTATTAGCTAGTTTACTGAGGATCATATCTGTCAAATCATCAAATATTAAGCCAACTTCGTGTAGGTATATAATGTGGCTGTAAAAATTTAATTTGTTTTGTTATTTTCTGGGCCTAATGTGCGTGCACCAATTCTTAAAACTTATTATTCTAATTAAGGTTAAGTACTTAAACTGCAAAATAAATATTTTGAAAGGAAATAATGAATTTTCTTTTTTCATTTAATTATCTTCCTTTTTAAAATCTTTTATTGAAGTAAGTGGCAATTTTTTGATCATGTTTTTACACTTTACCGGTTTAAACAAGCAAATTGTGCTTGATTTTTAATTTTTACCATCACAGGGCCTACTTGTTTCTCATAAAATAATAAGCACGAAACACAGAAGAGCATTTCTTTATTATCAGTGATAAATTTGTCCATAGATTTTGATTAAAATCTATGTGTTCTTTTAATGTTTCTTAACACAACCATGGCTTCAACTCGAAAAGAAAGTACTAGAGCTCTGGCTTTCTCTGGAAAACCCTATTTATTACAATTGCAACAGATTCAAATTATTAAAGATGCGTAACCCATGGTACCTTGCCAGAAAAAGTGGATGGGTTCCTAACAGTTATTGAAATACCGCTTTCCGGACCTACAACTGTACTAGATATTTTTTGAATTGGTCGCTGTAAGTGAATACTTTTCGTTGCATTTGACCTTTGACTTGCTGAAATAATTTTTAACCAACTGTACAGTTTGCTGCATTTCTTATATACTTCCTTATCTTCAGTAAGTTTTAATTTAAGCAACTTTGTTATCTTATCTCATCTTGGCTTTGGTGAAATTTTCTCTTTAGAAGTTCTCGAATCTCTGCTATTTTTTCAAAAAAAGCTCATGTTTCATACCTCATTTTTTTTAAATGTCTTTTTGGATGTTATCGATCTGTTGTCTCGTTGGCTTATTTTGATTTCACGTTTTATTTTTGTTTGACTTCTCTTTATTTATTTTTAAATTGGGTCCTTATTAGATTTAAATCTTCTTTTATCAAATCTTAAGTGGTGTTTCTATTTATTAGTGCACTTATTTCTTTTATAGTTGCTGTGTGCTGTCTTTCCCAATAGGCATTCAAATATTCCTCTTAACCACTTCGATTTTCGCGGGGGTCTTATCCCACATCTGACCCCACATCCACCATTCCGAAATACCTAGTACAAAAACACGAATAGAAGTATTTGACGTTCTTAATAACAATCAAGTAACAGTAATGGAACTTAGTTTTGATAACTGTTTACTTGTATACAAACTAACAGTACGGGGTTTGAATTACAACTGATCTTTGCGTAGATCCTTTTATAGAAATGCAGAAAGGGATCGTAGAATCAACTAAAAGGATTATTATAATACAGGATGTGTGCAAAGTGAAAACTAAGGTAATTTATTCAAATAAATTATAGAACTAAATTAAATAGTGCCAACTCCCTGTAGTAAATTAAAAGCATATTTGTAAAGTCTGTAACAACATATTTTTCTTATTCAATTCTGACCAATTAAATTTACACTTCTGACACAGATTGTGTGACTCATGGGCGGATGTAAATTTGATTAGTCAATTTACATAATTAAATTTATAGAATTGTAGAAACTTAGGATTAATTAATTTAGTTTTATAATCTATCTGAATAAATTACCTTAGTTTTTTCCCATTCCGACGACCATGGCGAGCATTGCAAATTCCAATATAAAAAATATTTAATATTTTTATATAATATTTTGTCCTTCATTGATTTTTACATTTGTAAATCTGAATCAAATTTGGTCCAATACTTGGTCTCTTTAAACCTTTTGGCAACATTTTAATTTAAAAATTTATTATGATTAGTTGGTCAGTAGCTTTAGTGCGATTAAAAGCTGAAAAATACAGCAGTTAAACAAATGCTGTGTATTTTTTATATTAGAGATGTTTTGATATTTTAATTTTCCATCGTTATCCCTTAGAAAGCTTACAGTATGCCAGAACTCTTTAATTATATCTGACACACTACTTGCATTGTTGCAAGAAGAAACACTAGAGTACAACTTCATATCCCTGTATTTATTATTAGATCATAACAAAAACTGAAAAATCGAATAACGACCAAATAACCACAACTAAAATTTATGAAAATGTAACAAAAAGTAGAAATTTAATAAATGTGGCAACGCAGCGGTCACAAGTCGTTTTGGTCCGAAATTAGATTTAAAGGGCCAGACATGAATTTTAAATCTTACGCAAAAATTAATTTTCTTGCAAGTTATCGGACCTAACCTCATTTTTTTAATGGAACACCCTGTATATTTTAATCTTAAAAGATGGCATATTAAATTCTCATTTAAAAAATATAACACATCATGGATTATATTGGTTTCCTATGTGATTTATTTAAACTTCAATATTTTAAATCACAATAGGTTGTGAACCAAAAGCGGGGCTGGATTTAACTTTTTGCCGCCTATAGGCTAATATATTTTTGCCGCCCTAATATGTCAATATTTTTTGGATATCATTTAGCATTAAAAGAATGTACACTTCACTAGTAATTCTTATAAAAATTTAATAAACAAATTTAACAAAAGTAAATCATACAGAAAATTAAATAACAATTCTTTAAAACAAACAAATCTTATAATATAAAAACAAAATATAAATTAAAATGGTATAACAAATAAGTCTTTTTTGAACTATGTATTATTTAATCATAAGCAAAACCATATACTGACATTTTTCTTCGAACTTTTTCTGCAAAATCATTAAATATATCATTAAAATTTATGATTACATTTTAAAAAAATTAATCGTAAATTTGCCGCCTCCAATATTTGCCGCCCTAGGCTTCAGCTACTCAGCCTTTGCGTAAATCCACCCCTGTGTACCTGCCCAATTATTTTTTCCAGCTTTTTTATGACTTTAAGATAATCGCTCAAAAATTTTAGACCGGTATGAAAATTGAATCGATTTATGTTAAATTTTTTTCGGCCCGCGGAGGTACATCAGAGTTGAGAAGAGGTGGTTTCAAGGGTTGTACAATTCCAATTATTTTTTCCAGCTTTTTTAGGACTTTAAAATGATCGTTCAAAAATTTCAGACCGGTATGAGAGTCGGATCGATTTATGTTAATTTTTTTTGGCCTGCGGAGGTACATGAGAGTTGAGAAGAGGTGGTTCCAAAGGTTGCACCAGTCCAATAATTTTTTCCAGCTTTTTTATGACTCCAGGACGATCGTCTTAAAATTTTAGACCGGTGTGAGGGTTGGATCGACCTATTTTGATTTTTTTCGACCTGCGGAGGTACATGAGAGTTGAGAAGAGGTGGTTCCAAGAGTTGCACCGGTCCAATAATTTTTTCTAGCTTTTTTATGACTCCAGGACGATCGTCTTAAAATTTTAGACCGGTGTGAGGGTTGGATCGACTTATTTAGATTTTTTTTTGGCCTGCGGAGGTACATGAGAGTTGAGAAAAGCATTTTATTAAGTTTGACAATATGCTTGCAGTCGAAGGGTAGGTGGATTTCCATTGTCAAAAAGAGGTATGAAGTAGGCAGCGTTGCAAGTACAGGAGGTCGAGTTCGCAAAGCAGCGTTTATGCAGATGAAAGATTTAATGGGTATTAAAATATCCTGGAACAAAAATTAAGTTTGCTCTTTTGCTTGAATATCTTTTAAAACATTAACAAGATCTTAAATTCTGTTTTAATTACGCTGGTAAACAATAATTTACTTTTTTGTGACATGGACAAATTGAGGTCATTATGTAAAACTCGTTTTCGTTTTCTGGAGAATTCCTTAACGACGTCCAACAAAAATTAGCAAAGTAACACTCCATTTGCCTTGATATCGTTTTTCCATGGCAGATATGTCTTGGTGAAACCATTTCCCATATTTGTCACTTACAGCCCCTAAATTCGTGAAGAAAAAATGAGATAAAAATCCAAAAAGTAAAATATAAGATATCTTATTTCTTTAGAAACAATAAGTGGTTTACTCACAATATCTGTGTAATGGTCAGCCTTTATGTTTCCAAAAAAATTGTTACAACCGATTTAAATGCTCTTACTCGTAATCTTTCATTATTTCCTTTAAACATGCCCTCTTTAATTGTTGCGTTGTTAAGTGTCGGAAATTTTTGTTTGAGATACCCTCTTCTATTCCGATCCATTGCTTCAAGAAATTATTTTACAATTCAATATTTAAAGATCGTTACTTGTGATCAGACCAGGTAATTATTTTTTATTTATTATATATATATATATATATATATATATATATATATATATATATATATTTTATATATATATATATATATATATATATATATATATATATATATATATATATATATATATATATAATATTAATATGAGTATTAATATATATTTACTATGAATATTATATATATTATATAATATAAATATCATTTACAGAATATGAATGAGGAAAAAAATTTGGGTTTTAAAATATGATTTCAGAGTATTAAAATACAGAAACCCATAAAAATGATCATTTCACAAATCCTGTGTTTATTAGCGAATTATGGTATATCAAGCGTATCCTTTTTCTCTTAAACCATGTAAACGCTGTCCGATAGATACCAAAACTCGTCTTAAAATGCTTGAGCACACATTTCTCTCTTTCGATTTTGACACGGGCGTTTCGATGGAAAGCTGCACTGGTAACCTGTCCCCAAAGGAACAAAACTTCCTAATTAGACATTCTCTTCTTTCAGTGGTTCGTAAGATAATGAAAAATCAAATTATTTATATTTTACATGACAGACCGTATGGATTTTGTTACACAAGATCGACAGCAGATCTTTCCTTTGCCTCGCACAACTGGAACAAGTCCCTTGAGTTTCTTGGTGAATCCCAGATCGTTGCTCTTAACACATCCAAAGCTTTTGACCAGGTCGGGCATGATCGGCTCCTTAACAAACTTCCTTCCTACGGTCTTCCACCTAAGCTTTGTTCTTCTTGGCTCTCCAGTTTCTTTTCTAATCGACGCCTATCAATTATTGTAGATGATCATTCTTCCAGCTCTTACCACATTAATGCTGGGGTGCCCCAAAACTTCTGGCTTCAACTCTGTTTTTTCTTCACATCAACGATCTTCTCTCTTTCACAATCAATTCTATTCATAGTTTTGCTGACAATAGTACCCTCCACTCTAATCTCTAATTTGTTAAGCCAGTTTTCAGGCCTGATTTGGAAAACAAGCGCAGGGTGATGCTGATATCTCTTTCACAAGACCTTAAACCAACTTTGGATTGGGGCGCCAAAAATCTTGTCCAGTTTAATGCCCCCAAAACACAATTATGTTCGCTGTCGCGAAAGTCTGTATATGCTCAACCGTTACATATAAGCGGTCAAGTCCTGCAGAACACTCATTTAATCTTGTGGGCGTTACTTTTGAGAATAATCTTAACTGACATAAACACATTACATCCAGAGCCTCAGCAGCTTCAAAAAATCTTGGATTGCTCTTTCGAGCCGAAAGTATTTCCCTCCTTTAAATCTGTATACCCTATACATATGTATCCCAAATCAGACCCTCTTTAGAATATTTTTTTCATGTCTGGGGAATGGCGTCCCCTACAACTCTTAGCATTCTTAATTCCATTCAAAGAAGAGCTGTTCGTCTTATTAATGACCTCACGCTTACAGAAAAACATCCTTCTCTTGCTTACCGACGGGCTGTAGGGGATCTGTCGCTCTTTTATAAGTATTTTCACGGGTTGTCCTCGGAGGTTTGGCCAGTATAATTTCTCATCTGGCAGCTCCAAACAGAGCAACACGTACTGTATTTTATGCATCCTTTTACAGTCCAACTTTAGAGGCCCTGAACTTCACACTTTGCTCGTTCCTTCATCCCTAGAGCCTTCGTGGACTGCCCCAAGCTAAAAAAAAATAAAACTATTTTTTATTGATTAAGTTACAATTCGATAATTATGTTAGGTGCCGACCTCGTTCTTCACAACCTTCGTCAATTAGTTTCCAAAATGTCATCTGACGATATAGTTTTTTTTTTTATCTTGGGACAGTCCACGAAGGCTGATGCCTAAGTACTAACGTACCGTGGGTGTCTTCAGTGTGGTGAGAGGGAGTTTGTTCACACTCGACTTAAATTTTTCGGGCAGCAGGTTCCATAGTCTTGACACTCTAGGAATAGAGGAACGAAGAAAGCGGGAAGTTCGGGGCCTCTCTAACTGAACTGTAAAGGATGCATAAAAGTTCACTACGTGTTGCTCTGTTGGAAGCTGCCAGAGAAGGAATAATACTGGCCAATTCCTCTGAGCAGAAGCCGTGAAAATACCTATGAAGAGCGACAGTCCCCAGCTCGACGATGGGCAAGAAGGGAAGCCTTTCTGTGAGCGTTGGATCATTAATAAGACGAACAGCTCTTTTTGAATGGAGTCCAGAATCCCTAAGTGTTTAGGGACGCCATTCCCAGACATGGCTATTCAAAGAAGGTCTGATTTGGGATACATACAGAGTGTACAGATTGGAAGAAGAAAAATATTTTCTGGCTCGAAAGAGTATCCAATCTTTTTGGCTGCCGAAACTTGGATGAAATGTTTGTGCCAGTTGAGGTTATTCTCAAAAGTAACGCCGACTAGTTTAAACGACTCTTGTTCTGCAGAACTGGCCGCTCATATGTAACGGATGAGCATTCGCAGACTTTTTCGCGACAGCGAACATGACTGTGTTTTTGAGGCATTAAACTGAACACGATTTTTGGCGCCCCTACAAGATAAGTTGAGGTCTTGTGAAAGAGATATCTGCATTGACATGCGCTTGTTTTCAAAATCAATTACACGGTGCTTAAGAAATTGAATACTAAGTGGAGGGTACTATCGTCAGCAAAACTATGAATGGGATTGATTGTGGAAGAAGAAGATCGTTAATGTGTAGAAGAAACAGCGTGGGTGCCAGCACTGAGCCTGGGGCACCCCAGCTTTTGGTAAAGCTGGAGGAATGACCATCTACACTAACTGATATCGTCGATTAGAAAGGAAACTGGAAAGCAAACAAGCTAGGTGGAAGCCGTAGAGGAAGGGTTTGTTAAAGCCCATCATGCCAGACCTGATCGAAAGCTTTGGATATGTAAGAGCAACGATCTTGGGATTCCCAAGAAACTCAAGGGACTTGTTCCCGTTGTGGAGACAAAGGAAAGAAGGTCAGCTGTGGATCTACTGTGACGGAATCCATATTGTTAATCATGTAAGATCTTATGTTTTCCAGATACTTTAAGATTTGGGAATTAATGAATTTTCTATTACCTTACAAACAACTGAAAGAAGAGATATTAGGTCTATAGTAGAAGGAGACTTTGGATCCTTTTTTGGGACAGGTTACACGTGCAGCTTTCACTTCCGGGAAAATGCCCGTGTCGTAAGAATTCGAAAGAGGCAGTTGATGGGTGCAAGTGGACACATTTTTGACGTTGCGGGTATGCCATCCAGCCCAGACGTTTTTGTAAAGAGAGAAAGTACGCTTGATCTGTTTGACTTTAAAAATGATATCGGACATTTTATGAGAAACAGGGACAACTGTTGGAAGAGGAAGATTAATAGGAGGACCAAGCGTAGAATTGGCAGCAAATTGTTTGGCAAATAGTTCGGCTTTTCCTTTGGAGGTAGAGACAATTCCATCTTCAGAGATTAGGGGTGGAAAAGAATTTGTGCAAAAGTTCTGACTAATATTTTTTTTGCAAAGAACCGAAAAGCTTTACTGCCATTTAAGCAAGAGAGAACTTCATCTTTTATCCGATTGTTAAAACGGTCTTTTGCTTCTGAGATGGTCTGATTATATTGATTTCTTGCTTCGATGCTAGCCTGTCGATTTTCGGGACTGGGGTTTTGAAGAAACTTTTTGTGGGCTTGAAGTTTTAAAAGTCTGGCCTTGTCACAGGATTTAGAAAACCACGGTTTGTGATTTGAAGTTACGGGGTTCTTTTTAGTGTGGGAAATATAGGTCTCAATGCCTAGTTGAATTGTTTCGGTAATTTGTTTACATATTTCTGAAGGATCGTGAGTAGAAAAGCAGTTAGAATTCCAAAGGTAGCTGGCAAAGAAATCTTTAAGACCATCCCAGTCGGCCGAATTGTAGTGCCAGACGGTTCGTGGCGGCATGCTTTCAGATGCCTCAAAATGAGTGGAGTATGATACGGTGACCAAACCATGGTCAGAGCGACCAAGAGGAGCAGTTACTGATGCTTGATAGAGTTCGGGGGTGGAAGTAAGAAAGAGATCTAGGGGGTTAGAATTATGGGTGGGAACCCTAGGAAAGTAGGTAGGTTCCATAATTAGATTGGTGAGCGAGTTGCTGATTGCGAAATTTTCTGCTGCTCTGCCTTGTATATCAGTTTTTGTGGAGCCTAGCCAATCCTTATTATGAACATTAAAATCCCCGAGGACGATTACTTCGGCCAATGGAAACTGGGAAATAATATTGTCGATCTTTATTGAAAGGAAATCAAAGAACTCGTTGTAGGAATTGTCAGACGGGGACCGGTATATACAGCAGATGAATTTAGTAGAAGATCTGAAAGTAAGTTTAAGCCAAAGAATATCAGGCCTACCCGATTCGAGGTTGAAACCCTAACACAACCAGTCGTTGCGAACGTAAGCACAAACGCCGCCATGGGGTCGAAAAATGAAATGAGTTCATAACCTGGGAAAAGGAGGTGGTTGGTTGCTGTTTTGGGACTTATTTGGGTTTCGGTAAGAAATAGTAGTGGGGTTTGGAGGATTGAAGATAATGGTGAACAGAGTTCACGTTAGAGTTAAGCCCACATATATTTGTAAACGATATCAGACTTTTCGATGGTGGCCCCCAAATGTACCCCTCGCCCGGAGAACCGAATGGAGTGGTATTTTACCTCCGGATAACTTTACGTTCGGGTGTGCCATCATCATTATTTCCAAATTTTAGTAGAGTGGAAAAAAAAAGAAAGAAGAGGAAGAAGGAAAACTAAAAGAGAAAGAAGGAGGAGGAAGAAGGAAAACTGACTCACCGCCCAGAACTCGAAACGTACTAAGACTTCACGAGTCCTTTAAAGGGCAAGTGGGGTGGTACCGCCTCAGGCGAGGAAAGCTCCTCTACCACCTACCATACCACCACCATAGTCTTGGTTAATAATTAAATAATGCCTCGACATCTACTGATAAAATTTGACATCCAGTAAAACTATATAATGAACGAGGTAAAAAAGAGAATTGTAGCCTGTTGGTTTTGTTCCCAATAGGTGTCGGTAGAAACGAATCCCTAGTATTCTTTCAGGAAGGCTTACGACAGCTTGTATATACAGTTACGGATCCAGGACTTGCTTTAGGAGGGAAGGGGATTCGAAAAACTTCGAAAACCCAATTCTAACTCATATATCCATATACTTTGGGACAGAGAGCTTTACATGATTAAGACAGCAAAATAGTAAGCCCCTCTATCTCAAACCCCCCATACCGAGAGGAAAAAAAATTGTTTGGTTTAGGCAAAAAGAAAAACGTTCTAACCTCAGGGGGATGTGATCATCCCCAACCCCCTTTCCCCCCTGCTTGTATGAACCCCAAGTAATAGGTCCGTGGTCCCACTTCCGTCAACGATGTCCGGTGTTATGACGAGAAGCAGTGTTTTAACGCAGCAAAGGCAGTTGATGCTGTACTTTTTATTTAGATCACTCTACCACTGAATTTCGTGAGATTCGATGTTATATCGTGCCTTGCGCGGCCACCGGGTCCGAAAAACTAGAGAATTTGCTGGCTATTTAAAAATTTAATGTTTCGTCACCTTTGTTAATTTTTATGTACACTTTGGTTTATATTTATTAAACATTTAAAATAAAGAAAAAAAAGCCCGAAAATAATATTACAACAAATTGACAGCTCATGATCATGGCGATTTAAAAATTTAATGTTTCGTCGCCTTTGTTAATTTTTATGTACACTTTGGATGTTTATTAAAAATTTAAAATAAATAAAAGAAAAGCTCGAAAATAATATTACAACAAATTAACAGCTCATATCATGACCTAACTTTAAGGTCCGAAAAACTAGAGGATTTACTGGCGATTCAAAAATTTGATGTTTCGTCGCTGTTTGTAAATTTTTATGTACACTTTGGTTTATGTTTATTAAAAATTTAAAATGAAGAAAAGAAAAGCCTGAAAATAATATTACAACAAACTAACAGCTCATGATCATGACTTAACTTTAAGAAGCAATATCGTCGATCACGTCCAACGCCAAGCTAAGTCGAACGACAATAAGAACATTTACTGAACTGCGGCGGCGACGTTAATAAATGCCATAAGTTATGCCAACGTTAACATCAATAACAAAGGGAACGGAAACGTCAAGTTTATAAATTGACCTTTAACTACACAATAAAACAAGATATTATTTTTGTGTTTTATGTTTTTTATTTATCTAGAGCAGTAATAAACTAGATTTTAAAGTGAATTATTTACAATTTTCTAGCGATTCACAATAGTTTTTAAAATAATGATACAAATTTACATGGTTACCGCAATATCTTTAAGAAATTGCAGGGAAACTTGATAATAAATTATCGAAATTTTCAACTATTTTAAACTATCTTTTTATACGAAAAACAATTTATTAATTTTGTATTTTAAACTGTACCTGTTACCAATATTACAGTCACCCTTTTAAAAATACAACACGCCTTATTACATTATTTTTGTTAATGTACATCACATAAATTTTATTTAATAAAATACTTAGCTCTCTCAACAATGAATTTTTTTTACACCCAAAGGTTTTTATAATTAATGTAAAAAAATTCAATAAATAAAAAGTTGCTACCTAAATATAAACTCTCTGAATAACGCATTTTTAAATGTAAATAAGTAAAGCATTTTTATTAAATCTAAACAAAATAATTACTAGTTAGAAGAAAAATATTCTAAATAACTATTTGAATACGTTTAGTTATACTAGAATCAAAACTTTTCGAAACTACCAATGAGAGGTTGTGCAAGTTCTAAATTTAAGCTGAAACTAATAAAACATACAACTTATAATTATTTTATCTAAATTTTTATAACTTTTATCTAAATATATCAGTACTCTTTATTTTACCTAAGTGACAGAAAGTAAGTAACAAAATCATTTAAAAGTTTTATTTCAGAAAATTTTATTTGGGCCCATTAAAACTTTTTAAAATATACAATGTGTTATACGTAGGTCGCTAAGAAACTTTTGTCGTACGATGCCATTTAGTACAGAACTTGAGCATCACCTGATAGGCCGTCCCAAGTTGGCTATAAATATACAACACATGAGTGCTATGAATAAATAAATCTGGTATTTGGCGAGAATCGTCCATTCCTTAGAACAATTAAAGGGTGGTTTAAGAAATTCCAAAGGGGAATATTTGAATTGAAAGATAGTAAACGTTAAGGCCGACCTGTTAAGGTGATGACTCAAAATAATGTTGACGCTGTATAAAGAACTTATTGAATAGACGTGTGACATACAGGAAAATACAACACATTTCAAAGATTCATGCATCGACATTACACTCAACACTTCATGATCATTTAAAGCTACGCAAGGTTTGTTCATAGTTTGTTCCTTATTCGTTAACAACGAGCAACGCAAGACACCTCGTGCCACAAAATACTAAACCCATTTGATCCTGGGCGTTATCCCCAAACGAATTTTATCATCAGAGGGACACGGCTTTATTATTATGACATGCCAACGAAATCCCAAATCACTTTTTCGCCAAACGTGGAATTACAACAACTGTGTTGCTAAATACACAGAAGATAGATACTGTAGCTGGTGCACTATAAATTATTGTTTGCTCCAAGTTATTAAAAGCCTTATAACAATATTGATCTCACCAAACTAGGGAATTTCCGGAAGGTTCAGGTTTAAAAGTGTTAGATCATCCACTGAATAGACCAGATCTAGAACCATGTGACTGGGTTATTTTCCTACATAAAGAAACAGCTTGAAGCTAGACGTTTTCAGTCGAAAGGACTTAAAAACAGCTTTTAATGGAATCTGTCATTCCGTAATAAAAAAAAAGTGGATAGACATTTTTGATGACTGGTTTATAAATATGATTAAGTGCATTAACTGCAATGGAAAGTTCTTCGAAAAACACTAATTTATAAGCATCTATGACAAAACTTTTCTAGCAGCCTGTATAGGTTTAGAGAAATTTTTTAACTTAAATTTTAATCCAACGTATATTGGGCTTTGTGTTATGAGCAATATTAAGTCCATAATAAGAGACAAATAATCGCACAGTTTATTTTGTTTAATGTTGAAACTACATACAGTAAAATAAAAAATAAAAAGCGTTATATAGCAACACCCATTATAACTAGCATAACAATATTCTAGTTTTAATGAAAGTTTTTCTCATTTTTTCAGTAAAAACCACTGAAATTTCAGTTTAGTAACAAATAAAAATAGCTTTACTTAAACGCTGTTAAAAATGTTTCCTTTCTAAGTGAAAATAATATCCTAATCAGATCCCATTCCATTTAACAGAAAAAAAAACAGAAACTTAGTTTACTAAGTAGATCATTATAGGAACCAAAATTAGTATATATTTTATAAAAAAAAATGTAAGGTAATATATAAAGCAATAATTTAATATATTTAAATAAAAACGCCTATGATTATACATAATTCTAGGTCTTCTAAAAAGTAATGAATATGTGGTTATATCCAGATGTCTGAACACTTAAAAAATAATGCTGAAGTACTTGCCAACTGTTTTGAAGTACTGACATATTTTCTTAATAATTAAGACAGTTTTTATTTGAAACTTTATAATAAATCCTGGCAAGTGTTTGAAGCTATTCCTTAAGTAAATTACAAATCATTTATAGGTAATTATTGACATTTCTGTTCGTAAAACTTAAACCTTACTTTAACAAATAGTACTCAGTTAAGAGCAAATTAAAACAGGTTAAAATACATATTTATAATAAAAAATATAAAAGTTTTAGTGTTAAAACTGATACTTATACTGGTGTTAAAACTAAGAAAACTATAAACCTTTAGTTTTGTTGCTAAGGAGCACAAATTACGGAAACAAAGTTTGGATAGGTAAGCTTACATTTCCGGCGTAAGAGTGTAGTCCGGATAGCACTTCTTTGCCCTCTAACCTCACTTTGCGATCCTCCTATTTATGTTAGTTTTTTTTTGCTCTTAGGATCTTCTTTCAAGAACGGATTTAAATCCGCACAATTCTGTAAAAAAACCCAAATATGGTTTTTTAAAACATATTGTCTATTTACTTTTTTGTTTAAGTGCTATGTTAAGTTTTTACGCGTCTTCTTTGAAACCAAAAATATACCAGATACATATACCAAATTAAAGAAAACAAAAAAAAATAGATCTTTGAAATCATCACATTCCTCTTTCTTACGGGTTATTTTATGAAAATATCTGTAAATAATACTTTACTAAATAATATTCATATCAATAAATCCTTGTAGCTAAGCTGCACTTATGCGATTTAAGAAGCCAAAAACTATATTCTATTCATATTTTGTGATAATTTAATACTGCTTGAAATTTGAATTTGTTTTTATGGAATTTAAGTTTTCTATAAAAATATTTCCATAAATATCTTTGCTCTCGATAAAAATAAATGCGGTATTAACCAAAAAAGCTTTAGTAAGTCCAAGATTTTTATTATTATTTTTTTGAAACAGTCACATCTCAAATTGTTTCCAAAAAAATTCCCAAGATCTAAAGATTACATTTTATCATATTTTAGATCAATATATAACAAAACTAAGAAAATATTATTTTTTGACAAAATATTATTTAAAACTGTAAAAAAACTATTTTAAGTTTAATTTAAGAACTCGCTTTCCTTTTTCTCTTTTTCCTGAAAAATGATAATTTTTGAGAGGTCGCAGTTTCTTTGCGGAGTGCGATATATATTTAAGCTTCTTTACCCACATGTAAAGCTCAATCATCCTATGAATGTAGGTAGTTTATAAAACTTTATTTAAATATATTATCACTATTTAATCCTGGTGGTCTTTTAATATGATCCTTTATTTTCGCATCTTGTGCACAAGATATGTAAAACTTGTTAACAAAAAATAAGGTCACTAAATTTAGGGTAAGATTTATATAGGATTTGCATCTTTTTTTTTAACAAATATAAAAAATATATATTTCCCAAAAAAAAAACGTTTCCTTACGACAGTACTAGTAAACACTTTTTATTTGTATACAAGTTTACATGTCTCGTGTTTTTGATGTGGTTACCATGGCAGATTAATGTAGAATTTCGGTATGTATTAGTCAAATAGAATAAATAACATACGGTGTAAATAAACAAGAAAAGTACATACAAATACAAAAAATTTAAAAATCAATTATTTTGGAAACTGTTGCTTAAATTACTTTAACAATTATCCCGTAATTAAAATATTACACTTTTACTTCGACAACCGTCCCTTTATTTGTCATTATAGTAAATTTCCTCAATAAATATTTTAATTCAGAAACAGGTTTCTATACATCATCAGCAGTTCTGATCACATCATTGCAGAAGCAGCGACAAATAGTTTTTAAATAGAGGGCAGTGTTGCATCTAACTTGTTTCCCTAATTTGTGCTAAGGAGGATAAATACAGAAAATTGTATTTTGTGCGGAATCACTTTCCACAGTGTTGCATTTTTATTTTTGAGGGAAAACTTTTCTTTCTTGAACATAAATTGTACTCTTCATATTTTGTTAATGTTTTAGGCCAATACATAAGTATGAGCTTAGACCTAATTAAATAATTAAACATGTACAACGTGGCCCAACTATGACTTTAAATAGCATAAAAGGCATACATAACACTAAAATATATGCGTAGGTCGCTAAAAAAAGCTGGTCGCACTGATGCCTATCATTTAGTACAGAAGTGTTAAATGCATCACCAGATAGGCCGTCTTAAGTAGACTATGAATATGGAAAATTGACTTCACGGCGCGGCGTGTCGCCATCGTGACAACACAGTTGCGTGACTTTGAGTTAATTTCCTTCATAAAAAAACTGCCTAAAGGTAGACGATTTCCATCACTTAATAGCGTGCTTTTAATGACATCTGTAATTCCGTACCGAAACAAAAGTGGGTAGATAAATAGTGTATACATATGAATAACTGCAATGAAAAGTACTTCGATAAACACTAATTCATTAGAGACGACACGACTTTTTTTAGCAACCTTCTTATATACAAAAGCTAATGCAAATCAAAAATACTATTTTCTGGAAATAGTTCATTCTATTACAGGATAGCATATTGTTTCCACAAAAAAGCTCGCATCAAATGAGATTTTTTTATTAATAGAAATGGTTAAAAGTATACAGACAGGTCCAGCGTAGTAGAAACAAGGCAGGGAACTGATGAATTTACTACTGTCGGCTTCGATCGATAAACGTCGGCATGCATGATTAATCGAACAGAATCTCAGTTTGTAATATGCTTTCGGATGGGTGTGTTGTATGGTTAGAAACAGTTGATACTTAATACCGTTATTAATAAATAGGGAATTAAATACCAACAGCTTTATTTATCAGTTCATTTATTGCCAAAGCAAAATAAAAAGTAAGTTCTCTAAACACAAAACTCATTTCTAAAATTAAAATAGTAAGCAATAAAAAAATAAATAATTATAAACATAAAAAATACTCTAAAATGAAATTATAATAAATATTCAAACAAACCTCTTTCTTGCGCAAGGCAAAATCCCGAACGATCGTAAAAACCCCGTCTAACGTTTGTTAGCATATTAGGGCTGATAGTTTGAGAAGCTTCTTCGATTTTTATTCGAAGTTCTTCTAAATTATTAGCCCTATCATGACCATAAACCTCATTTTTTAAATAACCCCACAAAAAGAAATCATTAGGAGCAAGGTCTGGTGATCTCGCGGGCCACAAAATGGTCCCACGTCAACTAATCAAACGGTTAGGAAACGTATTGTTCAAATATCCTTGAACAATACGTCCATTGTGAGCGGGACAACCATCTTGCTGAAACCAGATATTACAAAATTTTATGAATTTCTCGATATGATTTTTCTTGGAAATACCATTTTACAATTTGAACCTTTTCACGAAGTTCGTAAACGTTCATTATTATTTATTTTTAGTGAAGAAACGAGTTTCCAAGAGAACTTACCACGTATTTGCAATGCCTGCGGCTGCAAGAAAGTAAATAATATTTAAATTCAAAATTAAATCTTCAAAAACATTCAACATTTATCGCATCGTTTTTGCGAGTTTTGTTTGCTAGCTCGAGTCAGGCGAATGTAAATCAATTCGCCTAAGTGATACCTATGTTTCTACTACAGTGGACCTGTCTGTATATTGCAGTTAATTTTGGTTGTCCAAGAAACAACAATGAGATTATATCACAGCAGCCCTGCTACTTAGGTTACCTGTCAAATACGATTTAAAAAAATGTATATTTTAGTATTTTTAACCCAGTTATCCACTTTAACTGTTTATTGCTATTTTATTTTTTTGTGTGACGTTTTGAAAACTTGAATGACTTTTGTGTTTAACTTTTATACATTTTTTTGGGACAGTCCACGAAAGATTAAAGCCTAAGTAATAACGTACCGTGGGTGTCTTGGTAAGAGGAAAAACCTCTGCGGGTAGTAACTTCCACAGCCTAGACACTCTAGGGATAAAAGAACGGAAGCTCCTAGAGGACTCTTAAGTTGGACTGTAAAGGAATGTATAAGACTGGAACTATGTATGTGTGGCTCCGTTGGGAGCTGCCAGAGGAACGAAATATAATTTATTAATAATATTTTACAATTTTTTGCAAGAAATTGGACTTAGATAGTAAATTAAACATTCTAGGAAAACCGGAGCTTTTGAAGTCTTTTTAATAAAAAATGTGAAATTTGAGTGATGCCTAACTGTCATATTTAATTTGACCCATTTTTAATAATAAGAAAAATCCCATTTAATGCGAACTTTTTTTGTGGACACCTTATTTTCAAATATATAAACATAACCATATTTAAAACATTGTAGTATAACCAAAACACAAACTCGACTATTTTAAAATTATTGACTTTAGTAAATTGGGATTTCTAACACTTTTACAACCTGCAGAAACTGAATGGATCAAATTAAACAAAATAACCTCTTAGCTTTTTATTCTACAAACAAAAAAAGCACAGTTTTTGGTTTAAATAGGAAATGAAAACCAAAAATAAGAATGTTAAAGTTATTTTTTAGCCAACCTGTAGCTTTAGGTCATTTTTAAATGTTAAAAGTCAATAGCTAAATTTATGACAGTGTATGCACTACTACATTTGTTAAGAATTTACGTAAAACTCTACTTAGTGATAATATACAGATGGTTGCCATGAATTTGATCTCTGCTCTAACTTTCTGGCCTACCCTGTAAAGATATATTTTTTGGAAAGCAAGAATTTAAAACTAATTATCACAAAAAAAATTATTTACTGGTTTTTGCGGTATTTAATCTCATATATATTTTAATGCCATTTTTTTGTTTACTGTATATATTTTTTTGCTCTGGGCTTTTGTAACTTTTTGGTCAATTTGTTGTTTTAACTTTAAGAGCCGCTTACGGTAAGTTAGTACTCAGGCTTTAAGCCTTTGTGTACTGTCTCAAGATAAAAAAAATAAAAGAGTTTGAAATTAAGGGCCGTCCATAAATTACGTCACCCGAATTCCATGATTTTTGGAATCCCCCGTCCTTGTCACAGGTGGTCCCTCCCCTGGTGCGACGTCACATGTTTGGCAATTTTACATTAAAACATTATTAAATTAAAATAGGGTATGGTGCAAAGTAGGTGGATAAAATTCGTGAAAATTCAATGTTTCAATTTGGGCCATTATATTATATTTATAATAAGTCCAAGTATCTTGATTTACATCTACAATAAATTGGTAAAAGAACCAGAATGGCAAGTATCAAAAAAAAAAAAATGTGTATTAAATTTTTGCCATTTTAAACGTTGTTTGGTCTTTATTTTAAAAACATTCATGATGCGCTAAACGCACCAAAACAAATTAATGCTAGTTTATAAGCATATTAAGTGTAATATTAAAGATAAAAAAATTATAGGTTTGTTCCAACAAGCATCCGGTATTGTTTCGAAATCGTTTTTGAACTGTTTTTTGGTGCGCTTCGACGCATGCGCGGACTTAAAATAGTTTCGTGACAGTACAAAAAGTTGGATCGCTTTGCGGATCGTTTTCGGGACTCTCGAATCAAAAGGTCAAATGTCTTTGAATTTTTTGTTGTAAAAATATAAACCTACTTTTCTACTTATTATTTTTGTGATCAAAGTTAGCAAATATCAATCATAATATAGTCACTCATCTTTAAAGATAATTAAATTTAATGATGTGCTTAGGAGGTGTAAAAATTAATGCTTTTGAATGATTAAACAAGTGAGGAAATGCTAAAGCACGTGGCACGCTAGTCGCTAAATAAAGTTAGGATTATGCAGAAAAATTAAATTAAGTTAAAGTCACACAAAAAAAGATAAACATTATGTGATCAAATAGTTTTAATTATACACATAAATTAAAAATTAAGTTAAGCTAAGTTAAGTTAAAAAGATAACCAACTTTTAACTTTCTTAACTTATTTTAATTTTTTAACCTTATCATAAAATGAAATAAACGTTTCCTTTTTAAAATAATTAAACTCCCACACAATAACATCATAAAATAGGCTTACAGAAACTTGTCTTTCCAATGAGTTATGAAAAAATTTAACAAAATTATATATTTTTTAGACAAATATTTATTTAAGAAGTTAACAAATTACTGGACAGCTGCCAGAGAGTGCACCAATAAAATAGAAATCACCAAAACCCTATTAACAGTGATTTGCCCTACGTATGCTAATTTTTTTTATTATTTTTAAACTGATTTGCATGTTTTCACACAAATGTCTTAATTTATATTAACTTAATTTTTGCTAACTTAACTTTTCTGCATAATCCTACCTTAACAATAAACATATGAAGATGAAATATATATAAATATACCGTTCTGAAACCGTAACATAAACGATCCCAAGTTTTGTTGGTACACAAACAGGATCGTCCGATAACCGTCACGTCTCTGTTTTAACGCACTTTAATCACTGCGCATGAGCGTGATCGTTCGGTGACGGTTTTTCGACGTTGGAACAAACCTTATGTTGATCATCATATATTTTTTTTTAATAAAAGATCAAAAAACGTGTAAAATGGCAAAAAATTAATAAAAATACAAGTTTGAAGTTTTTTTGGTTCTTGCCATTCTGATTTTTTTATCAATTTATTTAAGATGTAAATAAGGATACTTGGACTTATTATAAATATAATTAAATGGCCCAAATTAAAACTTTGAATTTTCACGAATATGATGGGCGAAAAAAAGCCAAATTTTACCCACCTCCTTTACCTTCAGAGTCATCATTTCCTCCAGGCACATACCCATCTGCCGTCCATTTAATTAAAGCAGGTGGTGGTAAAATCTCGTAATAATCGCCAGAAGCTAAATCGTCGCACACCGCTTCACGCGACAACCTCGCATTTTACTATTTGTAAAAAATATTATGTCCAAATAAGAAACAACGTATCTTCAAAACTATTTATCGCACAGTGTTGGGGAAAAATATATTTGGTAAAAGTGGTCAAGAGAAATAACTGGAAATTATTTTTAAGTTTATAAAACTACCGCAAGATGGCGCAACCGCAACGGTAAATTTAAAAGTCATTTTTTCTCTAAAATTAGCTAGTGCTAGTATTAGGTACAATTTTGATTATGTCAGCAAAAACTCAAACCAATTCTGCATCAGTTTGATTTTGGACTTTTTGTCGTATTTTCAAAAAATAAGGGTGGAGGAGAATGATAAATAGTGCAACTTTCAAATAGCTCTCTCTCTCACACATCTTTTATCGAAAGTGGTTTAAGTGGGTACTCGTTTGAAAGAAAATTTAAAGCTCTTTTATGTCATCCTTTGTTAATAATATTTTTCATTTGGAAAACAGGTTACTTAAAAATAACTATAAAACAAATGCAGATATCAAAACGCGGTTTTTGCCAGAGTGTGGGTACTTTTTTCCTCTACTATCGTATCTAACTTCTTTGAGAAAATGTCAAAAAACCAAATTTTCCTTAAACAACGCCCTCTAGTTGGTAAACCACAAACTAGCCGATAGCGAAAAGGACGACGTTTAAGAGAGCTTTAAATTTTCTTTTAAACGAGTACCCACTTACCCACTTTGAACCAATTTTGATAAAAGATGTGAAAGTTTATTATTATCATCTTCCCAGACCCTTATTATTGAAAATACGACAAAAAGTCTAAAACCAAACTAATGCAGAAATGGTTAGAGTTTTTGCTAATGTTATCAAAATTGTACCTCATACTGGCTAATTTCGCTATCCAAGTCAAAACCTTGAAAATATTGTGCAGTTGTCACTATACTGCCCTCCTAAGAATAGATGCCGTATCTTCAAAAAAATAATTTTTGAGATTTCTGCGCTAAAGGCTTTCGTTTATATAAACTTAGACATTTACCAAGTAATTAAACCGTATCTATATGGGAAATGTTAAAACATGATATAAGAATTTGCCGTATTTAACAAAATATTCGCATATCCCTAGAATAGACGCGGTATCTTTTCGTTTCCAAGAAAGGACGCCGTAAATCTAAGCGCGCGGTTAAAGATACCGCATCTATTTATAGTAAATACTTTATTCCGCTTTATTTCTTGGTTTGTAGGCGTGAAAAAATAGTCGCGTACAGGTGGCACTCTATTGTTCTCTTTTAGATGAAAGTTTTAAAGTTAGATTTTCTTTGCTAGAAAGGAATGAAAAAATCTGGACCTCTAACGGCTTCTGTTGAAACTCTTGATAAACCTTACGGATTTTCAAAAAAAGCAAAATTTGTTACAATTAATCGGACCACTCATCCCAGATAATCGGAAACATTTCTGGATGGATCTACCTGAACGCGATGAGTAATGTTTCTATGACATACCACTTTATTTCCTAGAATATATGCTGATAAAATAATTTTAAAATGCCGTATGTTCCTTTTTTGAAAAGCTCTTATAGCTACAACTAAAAAAACTATTGTACCAAAATTTCCAAGCCATGTGCCCTATGAATCTACAAAAAAATATTTAAAAAGAGTTAGGAAATAAAAGGGCTATCGCAAAAACTTTAAACGCCGATATCTCGATTTGTGACTTTATGAAGATACGGCATTTATTCTTAGGAGGGCAGTATAGCTCGTATGTATCATTGATTTTCGTCGGGACCACCATCGCAAGTAAAAATAAACACGGGTTTGTGACGCCACAAACCTTATGACATGACTCGTCCCTCCTTGTCACAACATGTCGCACTTTGTTGACCCCCTCCCTTCCTATAACGTGTGACGTAATTTATGATTTGACCCTTATATTTGCATTAATTAGCTTCTTAACATGCAAAACTTTAGATATTATCATTAAAAAAATTTAGTAACAACGAAATACCATATTCCAATTTAAAATAAATTCTCATAAACAATGAGAGTAGGTGCGAAACGAACCCACTGCACAACTTTACACTTAGACAGAAAAGGATGTACTAATTTGGTAATTTCTTTTCTTAAACGGTTTAAAACCATTTTATTAATCATTGTAACACCATTATAAGTATCAGAACAAGATAAGTCTGAAGAATGCATTTAAGAATTATTTCTCTGAAAAAAAAAATGAAAATATATAAGTACCTATGTTCTGATAATAAAAATGGATTCCGTCGGTCTGAGGTAACTAGGTATTTATTAAAAGTTCTATAAATACTAGCTAAAATTAGTTTACGGAACGGAGATACCCACATTTTATTCATTGTAGTCCCACCATTCTTTTTCATAGCCTTCGTGGACATGTTCAAGAAGTACTTTCCTTCTACTGTCACAATATCTAAAAAATCAAAGAACATTAATTACTTTAAAAAAAATTCCGGAAAAAATCGTGCCGTATTATATTTAATTATGAAATGTGTGTTTTTTTATTATGTGGTACTGTTTATATATAAGTTAAATATTTTAGTATACAGGGTGTCCTGAAAAGGTCGTCCTTCGGCGATATCTCGAAAACCCGTCATCTCATAGCTTTCGGAAAAAATATTTATAATAAAACCGGCCTCGAGAGGCTGGAAATTATTTTCAAGTTTCTAATTCCACGGCTAGAGGGCATAAAACTAAGATCAAAATTAAAAACTCGGATTATTTAAAAATATGCCCTATTAACCTATGTCGTTGATAGTTTTTTCACAAAATATGTAATATTAGGAAACTTTTTTCTTTTAAGCGTTTTTTCCTAACCTCTCAAATAAAGGAAGAGGTTAGGAGCAAATGTACATTTGAAAAAAATTAAATAACTTTTTTTCGGTATAACCGATTTTGATAAACTAGGTCTCGTTTAAATGAGCTTTTACCAGGGCTTAAGATACATGATGGTAAAATTAATTAATTTTTTTGTTTTATCCCTAGAGACTGATTTGTGTCAAAGTTATAAATTTTGCCAGTTTTTTTAAATTTAAATACAATGGTATTATTATTATAAATACATTAAAAAGAGCATAAAAAAGTAAAGAAACTGGTAAAAACAGCATTTCGATGTCTTAATTAATTCTCGAGTTTTTGCCAAAAAACTGCATTGCTCGTATTCTTTCCTATTTTAAGCTGTCACATAAACAACGCGGCGTTTTTATCGAAAGTGCCGAGTCGTCAAAAATCACAGAAAACAGGGACGTCAAAAATGACAAGTGCATTGTTTGTCAAACATGATAATTTGAAATTTAGTTCTTGTTTATCGTTATTATTATTATTAGTAGTAGTGTTGTTAAGCGTTATAAAGTAATTTTAAATTATGTCATATTCTACCACCGAGGTACATGATATGTTCGCGGTTTATTTTTAAAATTTTAAAAACGCCTTTATTGCTGCAAGACAATATGCTATAAGCATAAGATATCCCGAATTACGGCATTTTAATAAAAAAAAGTTTTTAGACCTTTGGCAACCAGTTTAAGAAAAACTGGAAATGTGCATTCTATTTCAGCACAATGAAGATATAATTAGCCAGAGGCCGTAGTATTAAATTGATAATAAACAAACAATAGGGATATTATTTAATATTTGTAGAAAAACAAAAGGTTTTTGTTGTCATAGCATTCTCGATAAAAACGCCGCGTTGTTTATCTGACAACTTAAAATAGGAAAGAATATAAGAATATAAGGTAATGCAGTTTTTCGGCAATAGATCGAGAATTAATTAAGATATCGAAATGCGGTTTTCACCAGTTTCTTGACTTTTTCATGCTCTTTTTAATGGGCCTATAAATAATAATACCATTGTTTTTATATTTATCAAAAAAAAAATGACAAAATTTATAACTTTGACACGAATCAGTCTCTAGGAGAAAAACAAAAAAATAAATGAATTATTCCAATATTTTATCTTAAGCCTTGATAAAAGCTCTATTAAACGAGACCTAGTTTATCAAGATCGGTTAAGCCGAAAAAATGTATTTATTTTTTTTTTCAAATGTACATTCGTTCCTACCCCCTCCCTATATTTGACAGATTGGGGAAAAACGCTTTAATTAAAAAAGTTATATGGCATATTTTTAAATAATCCGTGTTTTTAATTTTGTTGTCAGTTTAACGCCCTCTAGCAGCAAAATTAGAAACTTGAAAATAATTTCCAGCCTTTTCTCGAGGCCAGTTTAACTACAAATATTTTTTTCCGATAGCTATGCGATGAACGGTTTCCGAGCTATCGCCGGAGGACGACCTTACCAGGACACCCTGTATTTGAGGATGTAGTTGTTCTCCGAAATAGCCGTCATGGCTAAACATAGTATATTAAAAGTGACTTATAACAAAGCATATTTTGTTTATTTTATTATCTATTACTTTAGTTTTAGAGTAAAGGAATGAATACATTTTAAAATAGAAATATTTAAAAAAATCTGATGTTTCTAAATTTTAATAACCCATCAGTGACCCTTTTTTGTTTGGTAAAGTACAGAAAATTGTATAGTTATAATTGTTTTCGCGATATGAATATTTGTCAATACTGGTTTGCCACTGGCGGCAGTGCACTGACTATACTACGAGTTCAAAATTTCTGTCAGTGACTCATTTAATACTGGCCACCAGACCGACGAAGCGGCTAAATAAAAATATAATACTAGTAAATGATTTATGAGTTAATAATAAACTTTGCCGCTCAAATTACAGTGCAAACTTAAATTTCCAGCGCCACGTTGTCATAATTCGCGAGCAGCATTTAAAATATGCATTGAAATTGTTACCGCAAAGATAACAATAAATATGGCAACACACATCCCGTAATTAACAACTTGAACAGACTTGAAAATAAGCGTCTCAACAGGGATTTTGTACTGTTCGATTTTATTTACTTATTATTGATTTATGGACAATTTACATGTAAATTGCTATACAAGGTATTGCCTGCATATTGTAAATTTCTAGTTTTCCTAGTATATAGATATTGTTTTGTGCCAAGTTTATTATAGTGTATAATATTTAGTCTATATATTTGTACTGCTATTAAAGGAGAATGGAAAAGATACTCCTGGATGATAATAAAAAAAAAGTGTGTCGCGAATGTTAAAAAAGAAAAACAAAGGATGCGGTATTTGAATATTCACGTTAAGGCAGTGGCTGAACCATTATTAATCACACCTGACGCTGATAGCTGTCGATGAATCAATGTGAGGTGAGTGCCTTACATTATCTATGTCTGAACAATTTTCTTGTGGCCAACATATAAACAGAAATTTTAATACAAATAAACAATATTAGTATTATTCAGATTACCGGAAAATGCAAAATTTTCGCTAATTTTTTGCACACTCCCTACTTTAGATCGTTAAACACAAATCTAAAGTTTTTTTTCTGACGTCTCTTATAGTTTTTTAAAAAAAAATCGATTACATTTTACAACCTATTCGTTTAAATTATGTCACTTGCACGAAAACACATTTTAAAAACTTACAATATTTTAATATTTTTAAAAAGAATTCACTTGAAAAAGTATGGAAAAAACCTTAATTTTTAATAAAAACTAGGTAAAATTTCCATGTCCAAACTAAACTCAGAATTCTAAAAATTTTGACCTGTTGCCAAGTTGTAGTAGTTTTCTTTATGACATTGTAATAAGGTATGCGGACCTTGCTTCGCACGGCCCGCATTGTTTGATCGAAAATATCCACTAAATATGGAACTTGATCCGAAACCGTCATTGGATTCTACAAGCTGATGATTTTGGGACTTTCGTGTTCCTTATTTAGTGGATATTTTTGATGGAGCAATGCAGGCTGAGCGAAGTAAGGCCCACATACCGTATTCAATGGTAAACTGACAAGTTGATGTAACTATCGTTCCTTTTTTACGTCTTTTTTTAATTTATGTTAGGGCAGCAATTTATTATTTTTTTAGTATTTACTGAAGTATTTTGTTTGTAGTTTTATGCAAAATGTGTTATATTTTGACTTTTATAAATATTTTTTAGAAATGTAACTACATGTAGCAAAATAAAATCGGAAGAAGTGGGAAAAAAGTAAAAAAAATAATTTTTTTTTTGGAAAAACTATAAAAGACCGTCAAAAAAACATAAAAATTCATGTTCCATGACCTCAAAATAGAGGGTGTGCAAAATTTAGCAAAAATTCACATTTTCCAGGCTTGTTACTAATTTATAGGTTAATAAAAATGTGAGAAAATAAATTTTGCTTGTTAAAAATATTTTCATGTTTGGACGAAATTTCATTTATTTTCTGAAATGCGCACGCCACTGGTATTGATTCCCCTGACGCCGCACAACCCGTGGCACTCTAAAGGCGAGAGATGCGTCACTGACAGAAATTTTGGACTTGAGGTATACATTATTTTTTAGAATAAACCGATTCGAAGCGTGGTTTGAGGCGGGGATGTACCGGGTGTCCAAATAAGAAAGGACGGAGCTGTATCTCGAAAATTATTTATCACACAGCATTGGGAAAAAATATTTTTAGTAAATGTGGTCAAGAGAAATAGCTGGAAATTATTTTCAAGTTTCTAAAACTACGGCGAGATGGTGCAACGGTAAATTAAAAAACTTATTTTTTCTCCAAAATAATCCAGTATTAGGTACACTTTTGATAACATCAGCAAAAACTCTAACTTATCCTGCATCAGTTTGGTTAAGGACTTTTTGTCGTATTTTCAATAATAAGGGTGGGGGAAGATGATAAATAGTGCTACTTTCAAATAGCTCTATCTAGCACATCTTTGATGAAAAGTGTATACCATACAAACTTTAAAATAGTTTCCAGTATTTTTTTTTACTCTACAGTAATAATTCTTTCTGTCACAAAGACTGTTTTTATTAATTATTAATATTATTTACCATTTAAAAAACAGGTTACTTTAAAATATTTCGAAAACGAATGCAGATATCAAAACGCGGTTTTTACCAGAGTGTAGATATTTTTTTCTCTTCTAAACCTACAATAAAAAAGTCATATTGTCGTATTTAACTTTTTCGAGAAATTCTCGAAAAACCGATATTCTTTTAAACAACGCCATCTAGTTGGTGAATTACAAACTAGCAGACACCAAAAAGGATGACATTTAAAAGAGCTTTAATTATTTTTTTTTAAACGAGAACCCACTTGTACCACTTTTCATAAAAGATGTGCGAGATAGAGCTATTTGAAAGTAGCAGTATTTATCGTCTTCCCCCACCCGTATTATTGAAAATACGACAAAAAGTCCTAAACCAAACTGATGCAGGATTAGTTGGAGTTTTTGCTGATGTTATCAAAATTGTACCTAATTTTGGAGAAAACATAGGTTTTTTTAATTTACCGTTGCAGTTGCGCCATCTCGCGGTGGTTTTAGAAACTTAAAAATAATTTCCAGCTATTTTTCTTGATCACTTTTACTAAAAATATTTTTTCCAACGCTGTGCGATAAATAATTTCCGAGATACAGCCGGCGTGCTTTCTTCTTTGGATACCCGGTACACTAATGTTGCCAGACGTAATCTTTCTAAAGGAGCATAACGGCGGCAAAATTTAATTTGCCAATTTATTAAATTTTTATTGCTTTAACAACACATCCAAGAATTAAAAAGTGTGTTTTTTATATGTACATAAAAACAGAACGTTATCTGTTTACTTTAGACTGCTTTAAATCAAAATTTATAATTTATTTTAATTATTTATAAGAAATTTATTGAGAAATCTTTAAGGGCCATTGCTGAACTCTTTTAGCCCATACATTCAAGACAACTACTTTTTAGCAATGTTTTAACAACCAACTAAGAAGAAAATAAATATTTTAATTAAATAATTTAAGCATAGCAAGCAAGTAGGTTCAGTTTTCTAGAATACCGATTATATGACGTTAAATATACTTTTTTATAAAAAAATAGTAAATTCGCAAGTTAATATTTTTATAGTTAGAATTCTAGTATTTAACTAACAGTACAATCTCACGTGACACAGGATCATGGGAATATGTTTGGTAACCTAGATTCGTCTTCGACACTGCTTATTATAAGGCACACTTTAAATAAACATTTTAAAATGGACCTTCACAGTCTAATGGCTGTAAGTTTTCGCACATATATCGTGTGACTAACCCCACTAATATATCTATATTTTTTGCCCTTATATCATAATAGATGTGGCAATAGTAAATAAGATTAAATCAAATATTTTATTTTTAATTTATTATTATTTTTGCAGTATTTAAGATATTGGTACCAAAATTGGCGACAAGGAATTTTTTTTAGTGAGGAATAATAATCCGTGCTCTTTTGGAGTTTATTAAATGCGCTATCCTGCATTAAATCATGTATAAATTACACGTCAAAAATCTATATTCTTTTCGACATGCGAAAATAATACATTGAAAATCAAACTATTGCTCTATCTCTCCTACTATTGACTTTTGGACTAAGGTAAATGTTTCTAACTTGACCTTCATTTAACTATTTCTTTAAGAATTAGAATGAATATTATGTTTTTGTTTTAGTGTTTAAAAATGTATATGTTTACAAACCTATATTTATCTTGCACTTTCTGTTTAATATCAGCTAAATTTTCAGACGTAATATCCCTCTCCAAATATTCAGACAATGTTTCAGTTGCACTCTCAAGATCTTTTTGGTTATCTTCAAAAATCACAGATTGGTTATTTTTCTGAAGGTAGTAAGCAAACACATATGTATACATCAGTGTCTGTCTGCACTGACATAGAATATCTACTGCCCTTTTGAGAAATTGGACTTCGATCCAGCTCATGTTATGCTGCTGCATCTCTTCCATTTTCTCCTTAACTGAAGCATACAGCTTGTTCTCAAACTTTAGTGATGCCATGTGATTCATGTACCTATTGCAGTAAAAAAGGTAGCGTTGGAGGGCTGAGCGAGATTTTTCCTGTGCATCTCTGGCTGCTTTGGCTTCATCTTCATCATACCTTTAAAAAAATATAAGACTTATAGTTCACCTAGGATCTAAAAAAGGATTTTTATTGAGAAATATACTTAACCATATTAACTCTGGGACACAAGGTTACTTAAAAAAATAAATCCTTTACAGAGGAATGATGCAATGGCTGTCTGGGGTGAGTACATAGAAATACGGGGTAACGATTTCACCTGGCATGAGGTAAGTTTGAATCTCATGGGATCCAGTAGTAAAAAACTTTTAGAAATGAACTCAATCATCCCAGGGGATGAAACATGGTTTTATTAATATGATATGCCGACAAAATCCTAAACCAAAGTTCCGCTATTTGTAAATGAAGACCCTGCGGTCATGGTCAAAACGGCACAAGTTAAGGC
This sequence comes from Listronotus oregonensis, assembly GCA_019359885.1. NCBI lineage: Eukaryota > Metazoa > Arthropoda > Insecta > Coleoptera > Curculionidae > Listronotus > Listronotus oregonensis. The sequence goes on along the minus strand of JAHBCN010000108.1, from coordinate 152,483 downwards.
CAAAACCCACCTAGGGGTTTTAACCAGGAGTTTATCACCCCACGTGAAATGGTTTTGACTTTTGAGATTTTCACATGCAAGTAATTTTTAAGGGTTACTCATGCTTTTTCACCAAAATTTCCTGCATAAATTTGCGGTTGGTTTCCTGAAAAGTCAGGATTCCCATTCTATAACCTCTTTTCATCTAGTAAACTTGATTTTTTGTTTTTTCTTGTAGCATTTAATCTCAGTGGGCTTTTTATTTTTGAAATCCCAAATTCAAGACTTATCTTTAACTAAAGGAATATTTGTTTTCCATTTTTTTCCTAAAAAAGGAATTTTTTTTGGCTTGGGCCTTTCCCGACACACTCTTAGCCCAATCAAATCTTGATTCTATTTAAAGAACGGCTCTTCGCCCTATTAATGATCCCACACTTACAGAAAGGGCATCGGTCGCTCCTTTATAGGTATTCTGCTTTACTTCTGCTTTAAAAAATTAGCCAGCATAATTCCTTTTTTGGCAGTTCCCAAAAGAGCAACACACGGTGCCACTCTTATGCATTCTTTTACAGTCCAGCATGAAAGACCTTGATCTTCTCACTTTGTTCGCATCTTTATGCCTGGAATGTATAGACTGTGATACTCACTGCCAGCAAAGGTTTTTCCTTTTTCTCCAAATTTTCTAATATATAAGTCCCGTGTTTATAAGCTACCTCTTACCACCTTTAGGTCACCCTTGGTACAGCAGTATTTAGGTCTTAGATTTTTTTAGTTGATTTTTTAAGACAGCAACTAAATTAATAATTTTTTATATGGGAAATCCTGTATATTATTATTACGAAATCCAAAAAAAAAATGACATCTTTTAAAACATAAATCTATATATAACTAGCACATATTATGTAAAAAAGCAGTTTTTACCTATTACAATTATACCACGAACTCCCATGTGGTTCCCAAGGTCCCAGACATACCCAGCAAAAATCGGCTTTGCAATTCTGATTTTTACACACCATATGGTTACATCCTCCATCTTTTTCTATTGTTACATTGCAACGTGGACACTCTTTAGTATTTGCAGCAATCCAATTGCTAGTTTCTGAATCATCATCACATTTTTTAATCCATTTTTTGAGCAAATGACATTTTACTGGATCATGCCAATTTTCCCCGCAAGCGAAGCAGAATGTATGGTTGCATTTACAGGTTACTCGATGAGGTTCCACATACTGGACTTTGATTGCGTTGCTACAATCTGGTGACGGACACCATCTCAATAAACGATTGCACTAAAAAATTACATAAAACCAAGGTTTACAAAAGAATATTTACCTGGATAAGGCAAATTTTGTTTTATGCCATACAGGTTAATTTTTTTAAGCATCTTCCATTATCAGATTTAATATATTTTTACGTGCCGATAGGTCAAGGATAAATTTTTTAAATTTATTTATTTAAAGCAGAATTTCGTCACCAATTCTTTTTTACCACTGCGCCAGACGAAAAACGTCACATTTTTACTTAACACCAAATTTTACAACTCCAGACAAAATTTAACGGTATCCATATACAGTACCGGATTTACATTAGAGGCACTAGGGGCTAATGCCTAGGGCGACAAAGTTGCTTTAAAAAGTGCATTTGTGTTAAAATCATCTTTATATTATGATAAATAAAATATGAAGTAAAACTTCTTTATAAAACACCTACACAATTTCAAAACACAGTTACTGACAATTTTCAGTTTTTTTTTCGATTTGCCTCATGCAAAAAAAATTGTATCCTAAATTGATAAAAAATTCCATTTGTAAATACAAGATACTTCAACAAAAATATTTTTAAGAAGAAGAAACAACAGCGTTAGTCTAAAAAGTAATAAAAATAGTTATAATACTGAAAAAAATCAGGTTTAAAATAATAAAGATACTGTGTTTCAAAATAAGACAGTTAAAATTTTATTTAAGTTTATATTTACCATAAATCGGTACGGTTTAAACAAAAAATAATTAGTAAAACGGTTTACCCAACAGGCCATCCCTGCAATTTTCCGGTAACTCCCAAAGTAAACTCCGGTTCCTTGCCAAAAATTTTCCTTCTCGCTTAACCTCCTATTAATCTTCCTTTCCCAAAACAGGCCCCTGTTTCTCATAAAATGTCCGTTAAAAATTTTAAAGTCAAACAGGTCAACAAAAGTCTTCTCTTAATAAAAAAAAATCATCTGGGCTGGATGGTCTACCAGCAATTGTTTAAAAAAAAATGTCCCCCGATTGCACCCATCCTAACTCCCCTTTTTTCGAACTTTTACGACGGGGCATTTTCCGGGGGAGAGTTGAAAGCGCTGGAAGGACCCAAAACTCCTTTTAACATGCCTATAAGAGATATCGTCTATAGTAGAAGGGGGAGTTTTGACCCTTTTTTTGGGGCAGGTTGAAAGTGCACTTTGTTTGCAAAGTAATGGAAAAAATTAAAAAATCTTAAAGTATCTGGAAAAAAACAAGATCTTACAGTAGACAGTAGGGAAATCAAAGAAATCCCGGCTGAACGGCTTCCAAATTAAGCTGGGTCCCCCCTTTCAGTGCTGGCCCCCACGCGTTTTTCACACATTAACGATCTTCTCTTCCACAATTAATCCCATTCATAGTTTTGCTGACTAGCACCCTCCACCTAGTATTCAATTTTTTAAGCCACCATGTAATTCAAATTTTGGGAAAACAAGCGCGGTAAGAGATATCTTTTCAAAAAGACCTAAAATTTTATCTTGGTTGGGGCGCCAAAAATCTTTTTCTTTTTTCCCCTTGGGAAAAAAAGTCATGTTGTGTCGAAAAAAAAGTCTTCTCACCCTTACATGGGCGGCCAAGTTCTGCAGAACAAAGAGTCGTTTAACCTTGGGGGGTTACTTTTCAGATAACCTTAACTGGCACAAGCACATTTCCATAGCCTCGGCACCTTCAAAAAGTTGGGGATTCCTTTTTCGAGCCAAAAAGTATTTCTCTTCTTCCAATCTGTATACTCTGTATGTATCCCAAATCAGCCCTCTTTAGAATGATGTTCTCATGTCTGGGAATGGGTTCCCAAACACTTAGCTTTCCCAAAACCCTCAAAGAAGAGCCCCAAAACCCCCCGAGGTTTTTTGGTAGGGGGATCTTGCTCTTCTATAGGTTTTTTCCCGGCTTCCTCAGAGGAGTTGGCCAGTATAATTCCTTTTTGGTAGCTCCCAGCAGAGCAACACGTGTGCAACTTTTTCAGTTCAGTTAAAAACCCCCCAATTTTTTCCGCTTTCTTCGTTCCTTCATCCCTAGAGTGTCAAGACTATAAAAGCGCCCGCAAATTTTTTTTTCCCCCAAACCAAAATTTTGTCCCTTGAAAAACTCCCTTATAACAAAAATTTTAAAATTGGATCAGTGAGCTGAAGGGATACTTTTAATTTTTCAGGAACTTCCTAGATGTCAAAATTTTAAAATGTGAATTAGAAATTTTAAAAGATTTGAAGTGGTTGAACTATTAAAAAAAAAAAATTTTTTCAAAATATTTTCCGATATCTCTTGAACGAATTAACCACTTTTGACATGTTTGGAGGGGCGATCGACGCGTTTTTTGTGGTTACGAGCTGATTAGTTTTTAAGATTGGTCGGTACAGTCGTTAAAAAGATAAAAAAAAACATTTAAATTTTTTTTTTGGATTTCTCAAAATCTACCGGTCGGAATCGTTTCGAATAGAATAGAAAATCTAGTTTGAAGGTAATTTAGTGGCCTTAAATTGAGGTACAAGTCTAAGGGACTAACACATTCACGCGCCTACGCCAGCCGTGACGGTCGAGCCTAACAGGAAAAGTGTGACAATTTTTTTAAACATTGCTAAAATATTTCGGTGATAGGGCGGCATTTTCTTCAATGCACAGGGGTGGGGCTAAGGTTTAATCGGACCCTGCCCATATAAGTATTTTTATGATTATTTGTGTAAGTTTCAATTACTTACAAATTAACATGTAAGAAGGAAAAACGACATAACTCTAAAAGTGATTTAATTTATTTTCAGGAAAAGCGACATAAGCCAAAAATTTGCATAAAAATTTATTTTTTCAACTTAAAATCAAAATAATTCAGAAATCATAATATGATATCAATAGGGTCAACCATTTCTTATTTGATATGAAAAATATTTTATAAATATTTAGGGAACTTTAAGCAACATATTTCCGGAGGGGCATTTACATCTGTCGCTGTGTTTTATTACCTGCAATACTGGTTTAATTACTAAAAGTATTAGTAACTTTGTAAAATCAAGCAAAAAGTCATCTTTTTTTTTAACTAATAACGACTACAAAAAAATCGGCCAATTATTTAAAAACTAATGCTATTTCGTTTTATGCTATAATACAAGTATGGCTTTAATTTTATAAAAATAAATAAATACTAGAGATATTTAAAAAAAAATAAATCCTAAGGGCATTTAAAATACAACAAAATTACAATCAATAATGATTAAACAACTTTTTTTTTCATTATTTAAAATATATATCGGGTATCCCAAAAAATTCCCCACCATTTGGGGGTAGACTCTACGACCAAAAATAAGACAAAAATCGCTTATGTAAAATTTCTGAAAAATGTCTCCTTATGAAATTATGGCCCTTTTAAATTAATATTAGAAAATAACAATGATGTAAGCATCTAGGGCGACACATTGAATATTAAGTGACAAAGAAAGGTAAACACCTTGTCCCAGTATTTTTACCCTTATAGTCCAGTAAAAAGCAATTAAATCTAATGCAATATCTACGGCTTATCTTGCCATCGTTTTAGATTGTTTTTGTACTTGTCCAATTAAAATTTTACAGATTGATTTTTGTTCATATTGGTGGTTTCAACATTGTAATTAACAAAGGTAATTATTTGATCATAATTATGCACAATAACTTCTGATGCAACACTGACATTACATTCTAGTCAGAAGTACAGTTATAAATTCAGCCATCCATTTATCATTTTGATTTATTATGCCTCCAAACTAACCACGGAACAGAAGATTGAAATTGTTTTAATTAGGTGATAACTACAAACCTTTAGAGAAGCTGAGATTTTCAATGAAAGGCATCCCTGAAAATATCTGTATCTCATCAAACTGCTGGACATAATGGCAAAATTTAAAGATAGTGGAAGTGTAGAAAACAGATTCAATAAAAAATCAGTTCAGGTCGAAGAGATGATGAAGATTTGACTTGCAATTATCCAAGCTGTTGTTGAAAAATCCCAAGATTTCTTGAGAAATATGGAAAAGTACTTCCTGGAAATGAAAGACGTCAGTCTGTAAATCTACTGCTGGAAGAGTTCTTAAAGCAAATCATTTTCATCCCTATAAACCCATCTTTGTCCACACATTGCATCCTGGAGACTTTGATTTCGGTTTGATTTTTCAGCTTGCATCAAGGTATGCATGAAGACGACCCGCATTTTATAGAAAATAATTTTTTCTGACGAAGCTTGTTTTACGTCAAATGGAGTTGTTAGTCCCAGAACTATCGATGATGGAGTACAGCTAACCAGCGGCTTGTTATCCAGGTGTCGGGATCAGTTTTCTTTAAGACAAATGTGTGGTGCGTAATTTTAGATAATCCTGATAGGCCCATTTTTCTTCCGGGGTAATATAACGTCGGATGTTTACCTTCATTTTTTTGGGAAATCAGTTGTCTGACTTTATTAATGGCCTTCCACGTGACATTAGAAATACTTTGTGGTATCAGCATGATGGTGCGCCATGCCATAGTTCTCGAGCTGTTAACGAGTTTCTTCAGGAAATGTTCCAGGGGCGCGTTGATAGAAGATTTTCAGAAATTCATTGGCCGGCGAGGTCACCCGACCTGAAGCCACTGGATTACTTCCTTTGGGGGATATTTAAAGGAAAAAAGTGTATTCTCACCGACCATTTCAAAATATCGATAGCTTAGAAAGGATAAATAACCCAGTGTGCTCTAAAAATACCTCAAGTTGTTTTAAGAAAAGTTGTTTCCAAAATTCTCCAAGTTAACAGAAAAATGCATGGAAAAGAAGCGGTAATATTAAAATTTGAATTATACTAATTTTCGTTATAAGTGATACATTAATTTGTTTTATATTAAAGCTTTACTTTTTATTCCGTTCTGATTTTACTGAAATACAAAAATATATATTTTTCGTAGGTGGCTGTGATTTCTGTAATTAGATATAAAAATTAATTCTAAATAATTCCTTTAAATAACTTTTCTTGAATATTGCAAAATAAGGGTACTTTAGTCTTTGGATACCTACGTTTTTGTCGCTACTCTGTATACTGCTGGTATTTTTAGTTTTTAAATAAGCAGAACTTTTCACATCAAAATGATTTTGTTTCTTGACTGTCAGTAAAAAATTTTCCCACATATGGCAAGAACCGTGTGACATTGTATATATATATATATATATATATATATATATATATATATATATATATATATATATATATATACAACTGAAGGTTATTAGATTCGGTCTTTATGCCTTATTAAAAGTTAAACACTTTTTAGCAGTCCCGAGCTGGAAAATTTATTTCCTTTTTCAAGGCTGCACATTATAAAAAACCTTGGTTACATGAGAGATAAAGACTAACATATTAAAACTTACCGCTAACATGCTAATGGAAAATGACTAATGCCACACCAGAGAACTTCATATTATAAATTAAAAACTTTAAAAAAACATCACACATAATTAAAATAGTGGCAAACACAAAGCACACCACTCCCCATCACATAGCACGGTTATTGTAAAATAGTAAATCTGATGATATTTATTTACTTGTTTATTGTTTTTTCTAACAAAATCCTTCCGATTGTGTGAATACCTAGATCTAAGGTCATGGTTTCTCCAAGCCGCAGTCAGACAAGTTATCCTGCGATGTAATATTAACTGTAGATAGTGTAAAGTGAAATTTGCAAGTTTTGTAACCTTATCTGTCACCTAAGGTTAGCAAGATTCAGGTAAGCCGTGTGTGTGTGCGTGCGTATGTGTGTGTGCGTGTATGTGTGTGTGTGTGTGTGTGTGTGTGTGTGTGTGTGTGTGTGTGTGTGTGTTTGTGAGTATAAAAAGCTAGCATGTATTACTCCTCATCTGTCACCTAAGGGTTAATACTTGTATGTTAATATGTATATGTTTATCCCCCAGCTGTCACCTAAGGGCGTGTATATATAGTGTGTGTGAATTTATGTGACCACCCTTTATCTGCCACTTAAGGGTGTGTTCGTGTGTAGACATGTGTGTACGTGATATTTTTTTGTAGGTTTCCGTGTAATGTGTTAACAGGGAAACAGAAATCTGCTGTGCCCTAAACCACGCCCCCTATCCAGCAAAACGCACAGAAAGAAAGAAGAAGGTACAAATGCTCTGCAATAAGGACTTTGGGGTACTTCATTAAGTAAACAGAAAATCATCCAAAATGACAACAACAAATGTAAAAACAACAATTAATCAAAATAAAAACTGTAAAAAAAAAGGTAAATAATAAATGATTGGTTCGTTTAATATTAATTACTTTAAAAAGAGTTACTTAGGAGTTAGTAGACAGAGTTCGATTGGTCAAACTTAAATTAAGTAAGTTTGAATAAATTGCACTTAAATTTTCTATGTCCGCCCCCTCTTATTAATAGAATTAGATGCAAATATATCTCGATCATTTCACGAACCAATCTCCTATTGTAGCTAGATTCATTACATAGTATATGAGTTTCGTTAAAGTTAAACCTGTGTCCCAATTGGTTACAATACTGACAATGCACAACTGTTTTTTCCCAGTCTGCAATCACTTTTATGTTGTGTAATCCTACTGTTTAGCACCCTTGACGCTTGACCTATATATACACCCTCACACTGAGAGCAAGGAATACCATACACTACATTGGGAGTTTTGAGTACTTCATTTTTATCTTTTACTTTTGAAAAAAGCGACCCTATTGTTTTGTAATGTTTAAAAGCAATCTTTATTGAACAATCAGCCTTAAACAACTTTGCGATCTTGGTGGATATTTCTTTGATGTAGGGAAAAGAGTAATAATGCACAACGGGTTGTTCAACAAATGCTGTAATCTCTGGAGTGATGCCATTGTTAGCATGTTCAATACTATTGACTGGAGCTGTATTAAATATAAGTTTCTTTAACAATCTTTTTGGATAGGAATTTAATAACAAAATGTTATATAACTTGTTTAGGTTTGTTTGTAACAAGGATGTATGTGAGATCTTGTGTATACGTGTTTTTAAAGCCATTATTAGATTTATTTTTGTCTTGGTGGTGTGATACGAGTAGTAATTTATGTATCTACCTGAGCTAGTCGGCTTAGTATACCAGTCAAGGATAATGTTATTATTATTTTGTCTTATTACTCTCGTATCTAGAAAAGGTACGCTGTTGTTACTTTCTTTTTCCACCGTAAACTGAATGAACTGGTTATAAGTATTAAACACAGTAAGAATCTCCTCAACACCATTAATCGGTACCGAAGTGATAATATCATCAACGTATTTCTTTAAAAAGGGAATCTGGAATGACAACTGAGGAACACAGACATCCAACAAATCATCCATCACATACTGAGATATGATAGGTGAAATTGTCGCACCCATTGGCGTCCCAAGATTTGCTTAAAGTAGGTACCATTATATTTAAAGTAAGTGGTGTCAAAAATAAATTTTAACACCTCCAAAAGACTACTTAAATCCAACGTTGTGTGGTGTTTTATTTTAGACCAATGTTTATTCATGCTTTGCTCTACTAATTTGAATGGAATGTTACTAAAGAGAGACACAACATCTAAACTTATTAATACGTAGCCCTCCGGAATGTGTTTATTATTTGCAAAATTAGCAAACTCAAATGAATCTTTAACATAATATTCATTGCTCTCAGAGTAAGAAACCGTCAGCAACTCAGCAACATGCCCGGCCAATTTACTATTAGGTGCATTGATTGAGGAAATAATAGGCCGTAGAGATAGTGTGGGCTTATGTATTTTGGGTAAGCCATAAAACTTGGGGCATACTTGATCATAAATCATGAGTGATTTGGCTACCTCCTCGGTCAACTGTCCCTTATGAAGTAGTTTTTTAACAAGTTTATTTGAACTCTGCTGAATTGTCGATGTAGGGTCCCTAGCAAGCCGACGTAGTAAGTTGATCTGACAAAATGTCCATGGACTTTTCGATATAGTTGTTCTGTTAAGTATTACAGTTACATTACCTTTATCAGCCCTTGTTACTACTATGCAGTATTAGCCTGATTGTTCAGATTAAAGATGCTTTGTAAATATTCAAACGTAGGGTGCTTTTTCAAAAGTAAAGATAAAAGAATATAAAATCCAAATTATGTATTTTGCTCTCAGTGTGAGGGTATATATAGGTCAAACTCAAGGGTGCTAAACAGTAGGATTACACAACATAAAAGTGATTGCAGACTGGGAAAACAGTTGTGCATTGTCAGTACATTGTAACCAATTGGGACACAGGTTTAACTAACGAAACTCATATACTATGTAATGAATCTAGCTACAATAGGAGATTGGTTCGTGAAATGATCGAGATATATTTGCATCCTAATTCTATTAATAAGAGGGCGGACATAGAAAATTTAAGTGCAATTTATTCAAACTTACTTAATTTAAATTTGACCAATCGAACTCTGTCTACTAACTCTAGTAACTCTTTTTAAAATAATTAATATTTTAAACGAACCAATCATTTATTGTTACCTTTTTTTTACGTTTTTTTTTTATTTTTGATTAATTGTTGTTTTTGTTTGTTGTTGTCATTTTGGATGATTTTCTGTTTACTTGGCCTAAAAGTACCCCAAAAGTCCTTATTGCAGAGCATTTGTACCTTTGTTCTTTCTTTCTGTGCGTTTTGCTGGATAGGGGGGCGTGGTTTTTAGGGCACAGCAGATTTCTGTTTTCCCTGTTAACACATTACACGGAAACCTACAAAAAAATATCACGTACACACACATATCTACACACGAACACACCCTTAAGTGGCAGATAAGGGTGGTCACATAAATTCACACACACTACTATACACGCCCTTAGGTGACAGCTGGGGGATAAACATATATACATATTAACATACAAGTATTAACCCTTAGGTGACAGATGAGGGTAATACATGCACAAGCACACACACACATACTCACAAACACACACACACACACACACACACACACACACACATACACGCACACACACATACGCACGCACACACACACACAAACACCTGAATCTTATTAACCTTAGGTGACAGATAAGGTTACAAAACACCAAATTTCACTTTTACACTATCTACCAGTTAATATTACATCGCAGGGATAACTTGTCTGACTCTAAACTGCGGCTTGGAGAAACCATGACCTTAGATCTAGGTATTCACACAATCGGAAGGATTTTGTTGAAAAAACAATAAACAAGTAAATAAATATCATCAGATTTACTATTTACAATAACCGTTCTATGTGATGGGGGTGGTGTACTTTTGTGTTTCCTGTATTTTAATTATGTGTGATGTTTTTTAAAGTTTTTAATTTATAATATGAAGTTCTCTGGTGTGGCATTAGTCATTTTCCATTAACATGTTAGCGGTAAGTTTTAATATGTTAGTCTTTTATCTCATGTAACCAAGGTTTTTTTTATATATATATATATATATATATATATATAATAATATATATTATATATATATATATATATATATATATATATATATATTATATATTATATATATATATATATATATATATATATATATATATATATATATATATAACGTTTTTTTTTCGCCCCTTTTAAAAGATTTGTTAAAATTTTTTTTTTTAAATATCTTGTTAATTGTGTGAGCCAATTTAAAATATAGGTATAAAAATAAATAATATAATCTCAATATTTACAGCAAGGGTAATTATCAAGATGTAAAAAATATATATTTTTTTGAGTTTTAAAAAAATTCCTAACAGTACATGGGAATTATAATTAATGATATAAAAAGTTAAATCAACACTGTTTAATATTATTAAATTTTTTTGCCCAGTTTGCCCCATTGCGGAATATACCAATTTTGATTTATTTTCAGGCGTTTTAAATAATCTCCTTTCTATTTTTTAGATCGTTAATTTCTCTTTTAAAGATTAAATCTAAACTCTTGTTTTTTTTTCTTTTTAATTAATAAATTATTTTTTAAAAGTACTACAATCTTGTATTCTTGCTCGGACAAGACTGTTACAATTAAGGATAATTATAAGATGCATCATTTGTTTTTCTTTTGTTTCTTGTAGTTTACATGTTGTTTAGCAAAAATATTGTTACCCAAAGGTTTTTAGAATGCCCTATTTTCCTAGCCTGTAATATAACAAAATTAAAGAAATTAATAAAAATATTAAATTTAATTATATATTTAATAATATTAAATAAAAATTATAATATATATATATATATATATATATATATATATATATATATATATATATATATATATATATATATTATAATTATATATATATATAATATATATATATATATATATATATATATATATATATATATATATATATATAGGTCAAAAATGCGTCAATAATATTACGTATTTAAATAAATACAAAATATTTTATTTTAAAATATTAAAATAGGTGTAACTGAGTTCAGACCTCAATTTTATGTAAAAAGTGGTACACTCAACTTACTCTCTATTTTTCTTTAGGTATATGTTTAAGTAAATATCACCCTAAACCTTGAAAACAACATTTTGTCTTCCATTTTGATTAATAATTAAAATACATTTATTGTTAATTTTTTTAACTTTGTAATGTTAAAGATATAAATAATAGGTAAATTTTAATAAATTCCATAATAAATAATAATTTATTTTTTATGACTTTGGCAATGCTGAGAACTTTAATTAAAAAAGTTTTCCGAAATTTTAAAGGAAAGTTAAAATTATTTGTAATATTGTTTAATTTACATTAACTTATATAAGTCAAAAGTCCTTTTTGGAGATATTATAACCCCTAACCTCTAAAATATTTTAAGCCAAAGCAAAATATCTAAAAGTATTAAATCTTTAAAATCACATCTTTTTTCGTAAAATTTAATTTTAATATCTACATCTACACTCTGTATGAGTAAAGTGGTAATTTTGTTTTGATTGTATGTGGTTTTGTGTAGAAACAATTGAACGATCCCGATTGTCATTTGTTATTTGGCAGTAAATTTGAATTTTGTTAGGTTTTTGTCAAAATATGAATTTTGAAAGCACTAATTTTTCCAAAAAAAAATTGTTTGGGATGTATTTCGGTTTTGGGCAACCCTCCTGACAAATGTCAATGTTAGTGTTCGAATGACAAGGTTTTGTTAACTAAAAAGTTCCAAACTTAAACAATATTTTGTGTAAATTTAGTTGCCTTTATTAAAATCGTGAATTATTGAAAAATCGTGCATTAATGCGGGCTTAAACTGGATTACTTTGTATACCTTAAAAATACTTACAAAAAAGGATCCTCAAAAAATATCTTTAATTATACAATCAGTGTTTATTTATGGACCACACCCCTTAAGGGAACAAGGAAACTAAAAAAAAACCACCAGAACTAACCAGATATTTATTGAATAAAGACTGCCCTTTAATAATCTGGTTATCAAACCAACCAAAATCTTATGTTGTTTTCTCTAAAAGAGTGTTGTCGGTATAATACGAAAGTACCGTTTTGTGAAAAGTGATATAATTTGCATTTTCTCAAAACCTTTTTTTTAAACTTTTCTCTCTTTCCTCATACAGGCGCCAAATATTCGCTCCGATAACCTGTTTGTTGTTTGACAAACGTAGATCTCGAAGTGTACTTGCTTGCTGTGCATCGAAAGTGCACCCTTATATACCGAGGGGAAGGATTCTAACCCCCCAGTACCCCTTACTGGCTACGGCTCTGGTGGGTATAATGCTACGGGGTACCGTCGGATATAGTAGCAGGGCACATCTAGTTTTTAATAAAGGTAACATGACAGCCTTTCCGTACATCCAGGAAGTAGTGGAACCCCTATTCATTCTATACTTTAAGACGATTGAAAACCTCTTTTTAAACAAACAACGCCAGGCCACATGTGGGCGGAGTAACTACAGAATTTACACTACTACATAAATCGCTTACCATGGCCTCCAAGATCGCGATCTTTCTCTAATCATGGCAAAACTCAAACATGAATCAGAAGTAGGGTGGAGTTAAACATAAATCGTTATGGACCCCCTCATTAAAGTAATGACCAGACGTGCCAAAGAGAGTATAAAAAATCAAGGGTCTACAACACAATATTAAACTTAATTTTGTTGTTGATCATCTGATTTGGCCTGAAAACCCAATTATTTATTAACTATTATCTCCTATACATGTATACATAAATTAAATAAAATTTACTGTATATAAATAGGTGTTTACCTTACTTTGTCATTCAGTATATTATCTTTTTTTTCTTAATTATTTTTTAACCACTTTACAAAATTAAGTTAATTTATCTTTTATAGAAATTTTATCATAAGAATAGGACGATACACTAAAGTAACAATGCGGCAATTAATAGTATACAGAGTGTCCCCAACGTTAGGTCAAATATTTTAAAGTACTATCATACAGCTAAAATATGAAAAAAGAACCTATAAACATATTTTCGCCAATGCTTGATGTAGATATAATAATTATTTATTTAGCTGGTAAACTATTTCGTTAAATGGTAATTTTTAAATAGTCTAAGATCCGGCCCTATACGACCTTCACCGAGGTGATTAATGAACGAAACATGTTTTAAATGCAATTTAATACACTAAAAAATAAATAGAAAATGGGTTGGCTGAGAAAATCCTGGACAGGCTATATTAAATTAATAATTTCATTTATAACTCATAAATGGCCTGCAAATTAATAGGATTTCTTTGCTTGATTTAGTCGATGACTCAAGGGCTAAATAGGTATCACGTTTGACCAGTAACTCGAACGTCTCGAGTTCGATTCTACAAAACTCCAAGATTTTTTAAAACACACACACTACTTACGTCTAATAAAAATAATAATTATAACAAATGTTGTATTCTTCTTGTTTAAATTTGTATAATGGGATCAATATTAATACATTTTAAAATACTATTAAGTGTTATTGTGTGTAACAAACTTCCACTTTTTACCTGATTTAAATATTTTTTAAAATTATATTTATAGTCCTGGTCAAACTTAGTACAGGGAAAAAGAAATTTGACTCATTGCATTACATCAGAAAGTAAGAATAGAAAGTGTGTTTTTAATAAAAAAAAGTTTTTGGAGTTTCGTAGAATCGAACTCGGGACGTTCGTGTTGCTAGTCAAACGTGATAACTATTTAGCTATTTAGGCTTCGTACAGCAAAGAATTTCTATTAATTTGCAGGCTATTTATGAATTATAAATGAAATTATTAATTTAATATAGCCTGTCCAGGATTTTTTCAGCAAACCCATTTTTTATTTATTTTTTAGTGTATTAAATTTCATTTAAAACATGTTTCGTTCATTTATCACCTCGGTGAAGGTCGTGTAGGGCCGGATCTTCTACTAAAAGCACTTCTCTAGCATATTATAATAAAACTTTTTTTTCTTACTTGTATACAATATTATCGCTAAAATTATAATAACGCAGAAAAAATACTTAGTATTGTACACATTCTGTTTAATTGAATTGTTATAAATTTTGTCTCTTAAATTTAGGTTTTGTAACAACAGTAAAAAATAATGGATTTTTTAATGTTTAAAATAATAAAATTATTCTTCAAAATATGGTTAGTTATAGAAACACATCACAAAATACACAACATTTCGATTGTCATCAGATATTTTAATTGTAAAATAAACTTACTATACACGCATAATGACCCGTATTATTTTACAACGTTAATGGTCGTCCATTAATCACGTAAAGTTTTTTAGCAACCTTTTACTCCCCCCATCCGTCCCACCTGTGAAAAGTGGTGAGGTTTTAGACTACCCCCTCTCCCTACACAGAATCATGTGTATTTTCTGTAACAAACTATCGTAAAAATTTTCAGAATATTATGTTTAAGTACAGATAATCTAATTTAATTCTGGAAAATTGAGCACCGTGATAAAAATGTCCAGACAGACATTAAGGTTGCAGGTTGTTTCTGACTGGCATAAAAATAATAAAGGAATTGGAAATCGCGGGATTAACGAAATAATAAATGCACGTGATATCTCAATACAACTCCTCTTGCCCCTAGTGATAATTCGTAATTTTTTTCGACCCCCTCCAGAGTAGTCCAAAAAAAATATTGGTTGGTTGCTCGACCATTCCTAAAAATAATGAAATTCTCCAGGTTCTTACCCCTATATCTCAAGACTTAAAAACCAATTTTTTAAATTTTTAGGTCAAGCAGTTTAATGATGGCGGCTTGATGCACACGCCTAATTTTGCGATAGTAAGGGTTTACAAAAACATTATTAACTGTAAAAGTATGTATTTTAAAAGAATAAAACAAAAACCACCTTGTTTATTATTAAGCAAGGAAAAATAAAGGTACAGTTGTTTATTTACCTACCTTTCTTTTTTTCTTTGTGAAAATTACATGACAAATCGAATGTAAAATTCAACGAAATTTCACTTTGTGTAAATTTTTTTCAAGTAGAAGGAGCCAAATATAATATATACTTATAATATATATATATATATATATATATATATATATATATATATATATATATATATATATATATATATATATATAATATATACTGCGCTCCAAAATTAACACATAATTATAATTTTTAATTTTTTCATTTTAGGATTTGTTTTTTGAAAAACTTTTTTAGGTTATGTATCGACATTTCCTAAAATAAAAACTGGCGCCATTTTTCAAAATTTTTATTGTAAAATATACAAAAAATAATTAAAGAAAAAAACATAAATGGAAAAAATTTATTACGCATTAAAAAAGTTAAAAGCGAGTATTTCCTCCTCAGCCCTTTATTACAGCTAGGCAACGATCTCTCATACTTTCAATCAACGTCCTGATTTGATTTTGATCAATTTGGCCCCAGATTTCGGACACCCCAAAAAAATCCGGTCAGGTGTTTGGAGGGTTGGGCAATCGTCTTATTGCCTCCTCCTAAGTCCACATGTGCTCAATTGGATTGAGGTCTGGGCTTCTTGGAGGCAAACATGCAGTATATCGACCTCTTGAAGATACTGCTGCACAATTCTAGCCACATGTGGTCTAGCATTATCATGCCTAGCATAAAATTTTGTCCAATAAATGGGGAAAAATGGAACTACATGTTCTTCCAAAATGTCGGTAATATACCTCTCTGCAGTAAGCCGCCCTCTATCCACATGAACTAACCCTGTACGGCCCTCTAAACTTATTCCACCCCACACCATTATCGATCCACCACCATAACTAACAATTTGCACGAAGTTACATTGGGCGTATCGTTCTCCCGGTCTCCTGTATACCCGATTTCGCCTGTCATCAGAATAAAGGCAGTATCTGGATTCGTCAGTAAACAATATTCTTGACCAATCTTTAATATCCCACTCTATGTGCTCACGAGCAAAGTTTAGTCTTTGTCTTCATGCTCTGCGGTAGTATGGGCCAGTGGCTGCCCTACCAGGTCTTATATCTACAGCTGCAAGTCTTCTACGGATCGTGTTTTGGCTAATTCTAAAATTACACCGTTCCAAAAATTCATTTTGAAGAGATGTACTGGTCTGTTGTCTTAGTGTACGACGTTGTAAAAATCGATCTTGATTAGGCGACCTGGTCTTCTTGTGTTACTTCCAGTGTTCGCAAATCGTGTCAAGACTCTACTGATGGTCGACTGATTAACATTAAATCGGTCATGAGCTCAGCTTCAGTGTAACCTTCTTCGCGAAGAGTAACGATTCTATGCAGTCAGCCTCAGACAATTACGATTTTGTCTGCTGTTGTGGGTTCATTTTATACCGCTGCATGAAAATATACTCAATACAATTTAAATCAAATGCAAGATTTTATTAAAATGCTTAAAGTACCAAAGTGAAACAAGTAAATTTTATCACATTCTGGTATTTTGGAATGTTTGGTAAAAAATAGACAAAGAACGCAGTAATGTTGCAAATCTTCTTAAATACATTGTAAATCAGGCAGAGTGCTATTAAAATGTTATTAACATTTAAAAGTAATTTTAAAATCTTATTTTTGACACAAATATAATAATAATATAAATATATATATATATATATATATTTATGATATATATATATACTATATATAAATTTTTATTTTATATATATATATATATATATATATATATATATAATTTATATATATATATATATATATATATATATATATATATATATATATATATATATATATATAATATTATATATATAATTACAGGGCAAAAGTCTACTGGGACATGCCGATTATGACAGATAGACCCGTAGAGTCAATCGACCAGATGTAATTGTGTGGGATAAACAGGAAAGAACAGCACATCCTCGACTTTGGCCGTTCCACTTGACCATAACATGGTCCAAACCTTTTCAGGCCAAAATAAATAATTATAGAGATCTGGCACCGAAATTAAAAGAATTTGGGACCTCAGAGAGGACAGGGAGAATCCTCCCACTGATTATAAGTACCAATGGGCTCATGAACAGCACTGTAAAGCACTTGGCCGGGAACTCAACTTCCACATGAAACTATACTGTGGATGCAGAAGGCTGTCGTACTGGGCACAGTGGCCACTATTCGACAAATAGCTTCCCTAGTAAGAAAATATGGCTGCTCTTGGCTTTGATAGCCGGGTCGTTTGAAACCCACTAAACTGTGTGAAGCAAAAAAAAAAAATATATATATATATATATATACATATATATATATATATATATATATATATATATATATATATATATATATATATATATATATATATATATATATATATATATATATATATATATATATACAAAATGTATATATTTATATGAATGATGCTTTTTTCATTTTGGGTGTATAACCACCATTAGGATTGAGAAAACATCAGGCATGTCTTAACAAGATAGTTTCATGATCAGACAAGGCTGACACAACATGATACCAGCAGATAAATTGTTACGAAAATTTGTTTCAAAAATATAAAGGATAATGATATAGTAAATTAAGTATAAAAGCGCAATATGAATCCTCTAGCAGCATTTTTAGTGTTCCAAAAAATATCGCTCTGAACTGACTTTTCGGCATTTTTAATGTGTTATAACTTTTTTCTCAGTACAATACATATTTTTTTTAATACTGAAATATACACAAAAACTGCAATTTGTGCAAATTTCAGATTTTTTTGTTCAATCCAATCAGAGTTACTAAAAGTCAAGATTTATTTTACATTTATAAAAATTAAATGGTTGGTTTATTACAATTAATATTATTTATGGTTCTACTACCACCATATACAAAAAACTAAAATAAAAAATCTTTGAATCTACTTCTACTTGAAAAAAATTACAAAAAGTGTAATTTTTCTGGATTTTACATTCAACTTGTAGTGTGACTTTCACATAAAAAAGAAAAATAGCTGTTCTTTCATCCTTCTAAGACAAATAGTTTTAAAATAATGCATATTTTTGTAAACCCTTATAATCGCAAAATTAGACGTGGGCATCAAAACTAAAATGGCCGCAACCAATAAACTACTTAAGTTAAAAATTAGGAAAAAAAATAGTTTTTATGTCTTTAGATATAGAAACAACCTGGAATGTTTCATTATTTTTAAAAATTATCAAGCAAGCATTCTTGGACCAATTTAAGTGGAATGACCCTCTATAGAAATCACTTTGACGCAATGAAATGAGATATAAAATGAAATACTATTTTTTATATCTGTCTTAAAGGAAGATGCTTAGTGTGTATTTAAAATTATAACTGAAAAGAAAAAAAACTGTTACCTCAACAAAACTATTAGTTATAAGATGCTGATATTTCAATCTAACTTTTGAATCACGAACTAACCGCATAACACTAGCATCATCAACTAAAATATCACAACCATGAGCGGCACAAGCTATAGTCTGTCCTACGCCTTCTTCCATTATTTTTGTGGTCAGATATTCGCACCAACAGTGAATACAAAATCTGTGACCACATTCGAGACCAGTCATATGCTAAAAAAAAATACAGTAAATAATAGAAGTTGTTTAAATCTAAACCGTTACTCACAGATGAGGGTAGAACCATGAAGCAAATTTCACATTCCTCTGTTCCATTAGCATTTTTCTTGGGAGGCTAAAAAAAAATTAATGCAGTCCATAGACATTATTAAAAAAAAAATGTGTAAAACTAATATCCTATTTTCCGGCCTTCGAATTTGCGCAGTGTTTTAAAATAGATGGAAAGAAAATAAATCGTGTTAAACATATTTGATTTTTAGTAATGACCACTATATAGCTTAAATTTAAAGTCAATTTAAAAACTGAACGTTTCCATTCCCTCTGCCGTTGATGTTCCATTGGCAAGTTAAACCTATAACACAGTTTATAGAGCAAAATATAAGCTGTTTCGGTACCTTAAACCACTAGTACCATCCTTAAAAAAATCCTATATATACCAGAACCAAAATCTGTGAAAAAATTTGCTTTTTTATTTGGAAAAACCTATATGAAAAATAGCGACTTTTTCTTTTAGAGTATTTTTTTTATTTAATTGTAATTTAATAGTAATAATTTCAATAGGACTTGTCTAAAGAATAGAAAAACAAACAAAATGATTTTTTATATCACCTTATCGGTAAATTTTTCCTAGAGGAAAGTCGTAAAAAACCGCTCTAAGTGACCATTTTTGAAAAAACAAACCGCAGGCGTGTCATATGGAGAGCACGTCTCCTCAGGAATGTCCTGACCTGTGACAGACTGGAAATGCCCTCAGACATAATGCCTACAGCAACCAATTACAACCGGCCCTACAGTGTAGTCTACCCACAAAGGTAGGACGCCGAATGCCGCATGTGCATGGAGGGTGATGAATCGGCAGAATACATACTGTGTTCGTGCCCAGCAATGGCACGACTAAGATTCGCAATCCTCGGCAATGACAACTTGTTGCCGGGGGAGGTGAAAGATCTCTCTCCCAACAGGATCATCAGATTTATTAGGAGTCTGGACCTGGTGGGAGAAATATAAAAAGGTGTGAGCACCAATCGGTCTGGTCCCGGGGAAGGGTGTTATACCCACTTACTTTAAACCTACCTACCTACCTAAATGTTTACTCTCATAATTAGGTGTTAAGAAAAACCTACATTACCGGGTAAATTTTTCTACATAATTTATTTTCTCAATTATTTCTGATACAGAAAATAGTTTTCTTGTCTCGAAAAATATGTTAAGACTAACCTTAAACCTGCTGCAGTTAGTAGTACTGCTGGATTGATCTTTACAAGGGTAAACATATATACAAAGCAGTAGCCAGGAATAATTTGGGGGGGGGTTAGCCTTTTGTGTCAGGGGTATCTACTCTGCAAAATCGGGTGGTCTTTTGGTGGTACTACATATAATACTAAAAGATAATGCAACTCAGATTGTAAAACTTTGATCCTTACGCTGCAACCTACGCTACTCTCGAACTAAAACTGAACATCGCTGCCCGCGAGCGTTTGTACTGAATGGGTACAGACACTTAAAATTAAATCGGTAAGATAGTATTTACTCGATGTTTTATTTTCCCCCTCAAGACCAAGCATTACCAAAATTATTCACTACTAGATGAAAAGCCTGTCTCCGCCAGGCGAGAGACAATATTAAGTAGCCTCTGTCTCCGTAAGACGCCTTCCGTACGGCTAACGGTAAAAAAACACTTTTTTGCTCCTATTTTTGTCCCGGGGGCGAAATTCAAAAAACGGGCTTCGTTAGGTTCTAGCCATTGCTAAAGACTTCCACTGTGCCAAATTTCATGATTTTAGCTCAAGCCATAACTTCAGGATCACGTGGACAGACAAATAAATATATATACCCACCCACATATAAATATATTCACATTAGCAAATTATATATATATAGATAGTAGTAGTTTGTATTTATAGTTTTTTTTTTCTTTTGGCTGGCGACGGCCTTGCATATTTATAAAAGAGTTGCAGTTATACTGTACCATTTAAAAACGATAATTTTGCACAAATGGGTTAAGAAAAACATTCTTTATTGGCCAAATACTCCTACATAATTTTAGCGCCAAATCATTATGCTACGTTATATACAAGAGTAGGTTTAAAAGGAGACAGTGTTCAAAGAATGGTTTTAAAAAACCAATTTTCATGAAGAGGTGTTGATAAAAATCTATATTATCGATTAAATATGCCTAAATAAATTATTCATCCCAACATTTGAGCCATAGTGTATCATTTTGATGGAATAATTCAAATAAAAAGGTATTAAGAATAACATACCTTATTATTTATTTATTTAATTATTTACTTATTGATTAATTTACAAATTCACTAAAGATCTATAAATTTAGAAAAAGTCCAATTAAAGAACAGGTAGATTAGTAAAATACACTTACATAATTTATGCAAAAAACCTTTTTTTATAAAAATTATCTCTAGAGTTATGCTATGACGTCCGCCCCTTCTGATTATGTACCGTCGTATATACATAGTATAGCAAGATTAAAGGGAAATAGATTATGCAGGGGTAATTAACCACTAAAAAAAGTTTTTTAAACAAATTTATTTTTAGATCGCTAAAAAAGTCCTGTCATACTGACACCTATGATTTAGTACAGAATATTTAAATACATCATCTGATAAGCCGTCTTAAGTTGGCTAGGAATATTGAAAATTGTTTGTCAAAGTTTAGTAATATCTGAGTTACAGCAGAGAATAGTTTGAAAATGAAAACACTTTCGAATCGAGATTATCAATACATGAGTGCTTTGCTGAAATGAAGCAATTTTTGGGCGAGCATTGTCAATCCCTTAAAACAGTTGAACGGTGGTTTAAGCAATTCCAAAGGGAAATATTTCAAGTGGAGCATAGTGAACGTTCAGTCTAACCTACTGAGGGGATGACTCAAAAGAATATTAACACACTGTAAAAAAACTCACTAAAGAAAATAGACGTGTGACATACAGGGAAATACAGCACATCTTAAAGATTTATGCACTGACATTAAACTCAATGCTTAATGATCATTTGAAGCTACACACGGTTTGTTCATTGTGTGTTCCCCACTAGTTGACCGAGAAACAAAGAGCAGTGGGTTATGTTTCGGTACTTGGATGAAGTTGACGGAACTGGGGAAAAATGGGTTAGACATCTAAAGGCGCGTACAGACATAGAACAAATCTCCGTTTCGCAACATCGTCGCGCAACAATTTTTTGTTACGCATCGAAGTTCGGTGTTTCGATAAATTGTTGTGTAACAAAACAACGTCGTATAACCTATAGCAGAACATTCTGGCGTTCCATCTTTTTCCATGTACCATTTTAATTAATAAAAATAAATGTATTGGCGCGCTCTTGTTACGCATTCCCGTCCAAACTTGCAAACAGACGACGCAACATCAGCCCATATCATCTCTTTGAAGTGACGCTGAAAAACCGACAACTGATGGGACGCCGTGATGTTCCGATGTTACCGAGTTACGCTGTTACGATGTACCGTCCACATATGTTACGCGAACATGATACAAACGTGTTACGATACGATGTTTTGTTCTATGTCTGTACGCGCCTTAACATCCCGGCACCCACCGTACCTAGTACTTAGGCTTCATACAAGCATTTGTGAGCTGTTATACAGATTAAAAAAAAACCTGGTACCACAAAATACTAAAATAATTTGTTTCTGGGTGTTCTCTCTAAACGAATTTAAGGGGATAAAACATGGCTTTATTATTAGAATATGCCGACAAAATCCCGAAACAAAGTTTAGTTATTTGTAAATGAAGACACAATGTAAAAAAAGAATGATTGTTTCCTTTTCCGAAAAAAAGTGTTGGTTAATACACAGGAGACAGTTGCATCTAGCTGATATGTTGGTGATGATAGTTGCGGGGGATTTTAATATTAATTTAGATGATAAAAGTTCGACAATAACCCAATGTTTGAATAATTTGTTTCTATCCTTGGATATCCTAACACATGTAAATAGCCCAACTAGAATATCAAAATTTACAGAATCTAAAATTGATTATATGTGTTCAAATTTTAGTAGTGACCAGGTTTTTTGTGAAGTAACTCCTGCGGGTTTATCTGACCATGAGGCGGTTACCTGTAAAATTACAGTTAAATCTACTAGCACTAGTAATAAATTTAGATTAGGAAGAATTTTTAGTCAACGTAACTTTGAAAAGTTTCATAGCGCTTGCTCCACCTATAACTGGAAATTTTCTTCAAATAATAATTTGGAATCTTTTTATAATATCTTAGTTAAGATTTTTAATGATGTATTTCCTATTAGGAAGATAAAAATCAAAAAGAAAAAACATTGGATAAATAAGGGTATTAAAATTTCTGGAAGAAACTTACGTTGTCATCATGCTATTCGGAAATATACATCTAGTTTGGCCTTTTCTCAGTATTTTTCTAAATATAGAACTCTTTACAGACGGGTAATTAGAAATGCAAAATCTATTTATTATTTAAAAAAACTTAATGCTACAAATAAAACCAGGGCTAACTGGAGAATTATTAATGAACTCAGGGGAAGATCTGCCGGACCTGCCGGGAATAATTTGGATATTCACGCGAGTGCTTTTAATGAATATTATTGCACTGTAGAAGCTAAACTGACATCAAAAATTTCCGAGAGTGTTGATCCGATGTCTTTTTTGCGCTTGAGCGTGGGGGAGAATCTTGTATTCTCTGATACCTGTCTTATGGAGGTATTGGATATTGTTCGGGAGATCAGGTGCGGAAGTCGAGATGCATCGGGTGTAGATGGCATATCGATAAAAATTATAGAAAACATGCCTTATACTGCTTTGAATTCTTTGGTCCAGTGTATAAACGACAGTTTTCATAGCGGTTGTTTTCCGGATTGTTTAAAGATTGCCTTGGTGATACCAATACATAAAGGAGGTGAGACAGACTGCCCCTCCAACTTTCGCCCTATCTCTTTGTTGCCGACAATTTCTAAAATAATAGAAAAAATCGTTAAAAGGCGTATAATCGCCCATTTAACCAAACATAAGCTGCTAAGTGTCTTTCAGTTTGCTTTCCAGGATTTAAGGTGTACAGGGGATGCGATTTTTGCTTTCTTTGAAAAGGTTTATTCTAGTTTAAATAACAATGACATTGTGGGCGCCGTGTTTTGCGACTACTCTAAGGCCTTTGACTGCGTAAATCATGAAATTCTCTTAAAAAAGCTGAAATGTTATGGCTTTGTTGGAAGCTCCTATGACTGGATTTCATCATATCTTTCCAATCGTTCCCAATTAGTAAATTTTCAGGGAGAAATGTCTCACCCATCACCGATTTCTTGTGGAGTACCACAGGGATCTGTGTTGGGTCCAATCCTGTTTCTTTTATATATAAACGATTTGACTAACATTCATATTGACGGCACTTTTACATTATTTGCGGACGACACTACTATTATATGGAAAAATAGAAATGAGGAAGCATTAAAGGAAACGATTTCTAGAGATTTAATTAAGATTAAAAAATGGTGTGATTATAATCTTCTTGCTTTTAATATATCAAAAACAAACATATTAACATTTAAATTTAATTTTGACAATCTATATATTTCAGAAACTCACATTGAAAACAAAAAAGATACTAAGTTTTTGGGAGTGTATGTGGACAGCAACCTAAAGTTTGTAAGCCATGTAACCAATCTAAATAAAAAAATTGCTAGTGGTTGCTTTGCTGTTTGAACTGTTTCAAATGAGCTGGGTATTGCTGCAGCAAGGACAACTTATTTTTCATTTGTGGAATCGCACTTAACTTATGGAATTGCTTTCTGGGGGTATTGCAGTCAACATCTCTTTAATTCTGTTTTTATTTTACATAAGAGAGCTATACGTTATATGTGTAAGGTTAAATCTCGAGATCACTGTAAACCTCTTTTTATCAGAAATAAAATCCTTACATTGCCATGTCTATTCATTGTGGAGACTGTATTTCTTGTGCACAAAAAATATTCCAGTGCGCATAATGAGACAATCTACAACACTAGGCAAAATCATAACCTACCACGCCCCATTCCGAAAAGTACCCTTACAAAAAATTCTATATTTTTATGAAAGTAAGAAGATTTACAATCACCTCCCTCAGTCTCTGCGAACTATTACATCCTTAAGATTATTTAAAAGTAAAGTAAAAAGCCTTCTGGTCGATAAAGCATACTACACTTGCAGGAGTACTACACTGATACCTATTAATTGTGTTTAACTGACATAGTTTGTTTTATGGGTGCATTTTTTTTCTGTTTTTTTTTATTTTATTTGAATTGACGCTAATGTTTTGTTTTCCTGTTAGTGTGCTGTTTTGTGTTTTGCAGCATTACTAATGTTGATAATTTTTATTTTGTGAATGTTGTTTCTCTATCTGTTTGGTCCCTTATCGCCTTTGGACTAAATAAAATGGGATTACCGGATTCCTTATTCACAATGACATACTACTCATATATAAGTTACTATAAATCCATCTGCATCAAAAATGTATACTTTATTTAAGTGTCTAGGAGTAGCCGTTCTCGAGATAAACACACTTTAAAGGATCCCACAATTTTTATGGAAAATGAATTTTGGCCAATTGTTTTCAAACTTTGCATAGTGGTAGTTCTTAACACGGTGATCAAAAGTCTTTTAGGGCACAAAACCCGAAAACGCTCCAACCCCCCCAAAATCACCCTCAAAAGTCACTGGGGAATTGGGGACCTTTGAGGGTGATTTTAGGGGGGTTGGAGGCGTTTTGGCTTTTGTGCCCTGAAGACCTTTGATCATCGTGTTAAGATTATCACTATGCAAAGTTTGAAGCAATTGGCCAAAATTCAGTTTCCATAAAAAAATTGTGGGATCCTTTAAAGTGTTTATCTCGAGAACCGCTGCTCTAGAGACTTAAATAAAGTATACTTTGATGCAGATGGATTTATAGTAACTTATCTAATAAACAGGTCATATTCAAGTTTAAAAAAGTTACGACATCTAAAACAAGGAGGTAGGCCGTAGCTGGCGCCCTCTACTAAACATCAAAAGAGTGGACGAATTTAAATTTCTCGCCTCAAAAACCCCAGATCCCAAATTTTGTACCGCTAGGTCATTTGGTTAAAGAATAATTAAAAAACGAAAGCAAAATTAAAACTTTAACACCCTGTATCTTAATAACTAAGCATTTTAGGGCCCACGTTTATATGAACTTTCGACTTAAAATCGATCCAGAATGCCTCCTTCAAATTATGACATACCATTAAGTAACACCCTGTATAATTATGGCAGTTGGCCTTATGAAAGCCTCAGAGTGAACATAACATTTTTAGGGGTGTAAATTAATACAGTACTTATATAGAAAATTTGTTAAACTTGTCTTACAATTAAATGTATTTTTACTTTAATATTACTGATTGTATGTTCCTTAGTGTTAAATTTTATAATCTTTGTTAATGAGAATTTTTTTTTCTTATAACAATAAAGAATATTTGACTTTGACTTTGATACCCTAATACTTCCGTGCCCCAAATAATTAAAAGTTTTATGAACTTGAGACTAAACTCACGTCTTGACGTTTGGTGGTTTTACCATGATAATGCTCTTGTACATCAATCTTACCAAAACTACGAAGTTTCTTACAGCTTCAGGTTTAAGTGTAAGATCATTGACTGTATAAGCCAGATCTTGAACCATGCAACTTCGGGTTATTTCTCTACATAAAAAACAGCCTAGAGTAAGACGTTTTCAGTCAGAAGAGGACTTACTTCCATACCGAAAGAAAAGTGGGTAGACGTTTGTGGTAAATGGTTTATATAGAATGATAAATAAGTGCATTAACACTAATTTATAGGTACCAACAACAAGACTTTTTTAGCAACCTACGTACAAAAATTATTTTTTTAAAGCTTTTCTGTAAAGTCTGTCCCCTTTTTCAGTTTACTTTAGCAGAATAAATTGGGGGGAGGACAAATTACGTAAGGATGTTTGGCAGTTAAAGTTGTTTTTTAACACTTTTTTATGAAAGTGTTTTTTTGGAGCTATATTTTGAAAGCTGACTTCTTTCTACATTGTTTCAGTAGTCATTACTATATCAAGCATATATATTTTAAATGAAATATCTAGTCTTCGTCCATTTTAAGGCATCGTTAATGGACCCCGTCATTGTTTGTGGTTTTATCGTAGAGCTTACGGTAAATCACTGTGTGAAAATTAAGTGGCAGGAAAACAAGGATTAGTTTCACACATTTATGTCCAAAAATACACTAAAAAAGGTTATTTCAAATATAAAAAAAGCTTGTAAAGATAGGTCTGAACTCGCTTCCTTTTGCTATACTCTGTTAAAACTACAATTAAAACATAGTTTTTTAACCAACAACATTATGTCAATACAACAAAATGATTTTTAAATGGTCCAAAAATATAAAAATCGATAATAATTTTAAATTTTCATCACCAATATTTAAGAAAATGCACATTTTTAAGTAGCTGTTTCATAGAAGTGCCCATTTCCTATTATACAAGTAATAAAGAACAGAAATACATTTATTGCACGCTGACGTTAACAAATTGATGGAATGTTATTTGCAATTTGCAGTATCTGGCTAACTATTAGTAAACTTATCTTATCTATGCAAGCAATAATAGATTACAAAAAAATCTAAGAACGATTTTTATTTTAAATCTTAGAAACAATTATGATTGGATAACATATCACACATGTTTAAAACTCCATACTCCTTAAATGGGCGAGTTACTTTAATTATATGAAAGCATTTTAATAACATTTTAATGTATATTTTAATTTATACTTCTAAAACAAATTAATATATCTAGTTATGTTTATAATAACACTTTAATACACATATAGTGGAGACATATTTTAGTTATTTGAAGACGATGTTTAGGATAATTTACTCTTGTATTATAATTATGGAATACGTCAGTCTCAAAAAAAAAGTCTTATTTTTAAAGAAAAACATTAAACATTCATTAACATACGATGCATAAACAGTTATTATCCCTAAATTTTTAAAAAACTTTCTTACAATTTAAGCATTTCACCTAATTTCATGAAGCCCTAATTTTTTTAGTAATAGTTTTCTATTAAGAGAGTTATAGATCTTTAACAACTCAATAAAAATCCCACAAGACATATCCCCTTTTTTAAAGCATTTGATTATTGTTTTAATAATTCCAAAATTGCGATTTGTGTAATTCTTGTTGAACAACTTACAAATATTCATTAAGTTAATTAACCTCTTAGTTATTGCTAATTTAAATATTTTCGAAGGCTGATGGTTACATAACTGTACAATTCTTATGAATTGCCTTTTTTGTATAAGGGTTTTACAAGCGCCATTTTTAAATATCTTGGAAAATGCCATACTCAAGGAGAATTATTTATAAAAAAGCAAAGAACTTTACTTATTTCAAAATCTGCTAACTAAATAATACTAGCTGAAATTTCATCTATTCCTGCGCTATGCTTATTTTTAATATCAAATGGTAATTCGCAAACCTCTTTCGGGGTTACAGGCATCAAAAACATTGATTCATTATTCTCCAGGATGTTACAAGTGTGGGGAATATCATCTACATTTTTTAAAGGGTTTGGTGCCACATTAATTAAAAAGTTATTGTATTTATTAGCTATAGAATCAGCACGTCACTCCAATCCGACTTCATCATTTTCTTCAACAAAACTTACAGGTATTAAAAAAAAAACTGACAAAAAAATTGTATAACTGACCATAGATCAATTTCCTAAATTCATACCATTTTTAAAATCGCCTGAATTCGTTAATCTCGTAATCAATAAATCAATATTGTTTTGCAATGCACGTTTGCAATTGCTTTTTAATTATGTTTGATTCTGTTCAACATAATGTTTTAAGATAGGTAGCTTTTTAAAAAACAAATATACCTATGGCCTTTAAAGAAAAGTGCCATAACTTAAAAAAATTAATTCAGAGAAAATGGCCAACAAAAAAATTTAATATTTCCAAATGTTATTATGTAAGCAGTAATAAAATATTCACCAAAAATTTTTGGTGGGCTAAAAAAAATATTTTTGTATTTTTTTTTCTATGTCACTTTTCCTAGGAATAAAATAACACAATTAGAGTCTCTTTAACAGTAATGACATTTCCCTTCTTACATGTTACTCAGTTAGTTCACTGAAACTTACACAAAAACGGTCACAACAACAAAAGAGTCGCTTTCCTTATATGAATATCGTCAAATTTTGTCTTGAGAAGGCACTTTTTGTCTTGAGTAGTCATATTTTGTCTTTTAATTAAAAAGTTAAACGCTTTTCGAGTGGCGGCGACAACAGCATCGCAGTAGGGATAGAAAGAATATTATTAGCGCCTTAGTGACGGATTTAAGGTATTCAGTAACTTTTCCAGGGGCCCTGTCATGTTTTACCTAATTTTTTGCATATAACACAAAAATTACATTTTTTATGTCACTTTTCTGCCAGAGTAAAGATATTGGAAAATATCAATTATACAAATTCGGTAGGTTATAAATGATTAACAGATACTATTGACTTTTCTTCATCTACTAGGCAACTAAAGACCGATCCCAACTTTAGGAGTTTCACCCGTGATGCAGAGTTGTCACCCATTGGCTGATTGTTGGGGTTCTTCCAAAGACGCGGGTGAAACCATACCCATGCACATAAATCATAAGTTTTGATGGTACCAATTGTAAAATCATGTAGGGAATTTTGGCAAAAAGGCGTTACAGAGAAAATTACAACCGGTCCTAATTTCGCAGGTGAAAATGCCTGGCTTTTAACCCTTACCCAGGTATCTTAAAAGTCAAAGCTGTTTCACCTGGGGTGAAAAACTCCTGTTTAAAACTCCTATGTGGGCATTAGCCTTAAGAGATTAGAAAACTTTTAAATTAACTTAATATCGGCCATTATAAGGCGAAAATTGGCTTCTTATTAAAATAATAAGAAATAAGTACAAATATTCGAGTGATATTTTCAATGTATCATTGGCTTTACTGAAACAGTGAAAAAGTATTATAAGTCAAGTGCCAACTGTTTGTGTGTGTTTGTGATTGTATGTCTTTATATAATTATTTACATATTTTTATTACATCTCCATTAAAAAGTTCATACATATGAAACAAGAAATATTAATGATATTTCAATAGCTAATTTTAGACTCTTAGCTTATCGAAAAAGACCTTTCTGTTTTTGTAGCACTGTTTTTAATAAGCTGCCTGAACACACAGGTGTGGAAAGTTCAAAACCGAACATGGACGTTTCACGCCACGCCACGCGCCAAAATAACTTAAACTACACTCAATGAAGGGTGAATTATGATGAGAAGTAATAAATATGCCGGCGAGTGCGGGCGGCAGTATGCTTAGAATCGCCAATCTTCGCTGTTCGAACCAGAGCTTGATAGAAGCATCGACACATTGCAAAGCTTTGTCTCACTTTTCTCACACAGTTAAAGGGGTTGTCTGTTTCTGTTTGATACATTACACTTTATCCCTATATTCAGTTTTGGATTTTGGATCCACACCTGTATAAAGGAAATTAATTCACCTAGAAAGTTTAAAAAAAACACTGTCCTATCCTTTTGAAAAATGTTTTTATAGTTTCAATGATTTCTAAAATTTGTTTGTTGTGGTGTGTATTGTAAACAGTCTGAGCTCCTACTTTTGTTATTATTGTTGTTTTTTTTTGTAAAGTGATATTGTTGCTATGTTTTTTTAAGCTAGTATATACATTTTTTTTAATGTTAGTTAATATTCGAGTTAATATTATTACATAGCAAGCATTAGTGTTTTTTTTTATCTGTAGTTTGTAGATTTGAGTACTTTGTAGATTTTGAATATTTAACGATATTAATACTTTTTTAAGTCTTATTAATGAAAATGGATAAATAAATAAATAAAAGTCTTACAAAGTATTAATATTGTCAAATATGCCAAGACATACAAATTACAAAAAAAAAACAGTAATAATTGTTAATTGACAAAAAAATTACAAAATATGAAGATATATAAAATAACGATACTAGCCTAAAAAATAAGCAATAATAAAAAAAAAATAGTAAAATGAGACTACATTGAGTGCTTTAATCAATTAGCTCTAGCTGGCAGCATTGATAGAAAACTACGGTGGCTTAAAAAAACAATAATAAGTTTTTGCCATTTGTTAAATGTTGGAAATGATTAGCTTGTTGTTGTCGGCAAAATTGAGTTCTGTCAATAGTTTTGTGTATTAAATTTTAAAGCTGGTGTAATACAACCAATTATTGTTTTTAAACATTTTGCCCAAAAGGTTTATCTGTTTTTAACCATATTTATGATATCAAATTTGAACCACTAAATTAGTATATAAATATTAATATTTCTTGTTGGTTAAATTACTCTTTTTCCCTCCCTTTATATTATTTCCAATTACTTAAAGTCATCTTTTACATTATAATTTAAAAAGCAAATAGAATAATTAACATACCTTAGCCTTTGAAGTTATATTCAATTTTTTAAATGGATTGATCACTCGAGCTTCATTAAATAATTGTTCTTGGTCTCCATCATAAAATCTTTCCATAAGCTTTTCTTTATCCCATCGAAAATGGTTTAGAAGTATACGAGTTGTGGTAGCAGGGATCTAAAAAATAGTTATACATACTTACTTAAATAAATAGTAAAAAAAATTACTGAGACCTTGGTTTTTTGTCTAGTATCAATAAAAATGTAAGGACTATAGTAATACCACAAAATAAATTTGGTGTAAGTACAATTTCTTCCTTAAAAAAATGGGCTCATATTAAAAGATAGCCTTGTATGTACATAACACAATAACTTGTAGTTTTAATACTTTGTATCATTTAGCTAATACAAGAAAGGATGGACATATTAATGTACAAGTTTTTATAGGTATTGTTTATGGTTTTAGGGTAAAATATACATTAAAAATATACAGGAACTGTGTTATTTTTAGGTTTTTAGAAGTGACCTCGAAAATTGAAATGGTTAATAATACCTCTACAACTGAGTTAACATCCTTAATAGAGTCAACCATGTGTTGGACGATTTCCTCTGTACTCAGCACTTCGTAAGGATAGTCGTCAGAGTCAGTTTGTTTTTCTCTATGTCCTGTGACTTCAACTTCCATAGCGAAATCAACATCGTCGCCACTGGATTCGTTTCCAGAATCTACGTCATCATAAGTTTCCTCTTCCGAGTCCATTTTCTTCAATGGAATGATAGATGCACGACACACTCGGGATTTAAGGTTTGGTAGAAAGTTAATTATTATTCTGAAAAATTAATTAATGTTAGCTTACAACACTCCTAAAATATACATCTTTTGTTGCCAAGTTGAGTCTATAGTCTATAAAGATTATAATGACGTTTGACGTTTTCTTGTCGCTCTAACGTCAAGCACAGATGAATACTAATCAAAGGAAACCTTATTATCTTTTTTTAAGTAAGTGGGTCCATTTGTGATAGGTGACGCTACTTGGCTTAAAAAATCTTAGATCTTAAGCCTATACTACTAGAGGCAGCCTTGCCGCTTGGCTGGGCGAACAAGCCTGCTAAAGAAAAAGAAAACCGAGGTTATACCTTTTCTCTCTCGATCCGTGTGCGAATATTGGTCGGCCAAAGGTTAAAGATTTATCGCACCAAGGCTGCCTCTAGCAGGTATATGCTTAACGAGAACTGTAAAAACAACAGACCAAATTCAGTTTGCTCCGTTTGCCCGTAAAAATTCGAGGTGTTATGGCCCGTTGCCCCAACAATTTTAAGGAACCCTTAACAGAAGGTTATCCTTAAAATGACCACATTGGAAATTTTTAAAGGAATATTTAAAAAAATTAAAAAATTTTTAATAATTTTTTATATTTTTTTAAAAAAAAAAATATAAAAATATTTTAAAATTTTAAAAATATATATATTTTTATATAAAAATATATATATATATATATATATATATATATATATATATATATATATTATATATATATATATATATATATATATATATATATATATATATATATATATATATATATATATATATATATATATATATATATATATATATATATATATATATATATATATATATATATATATATATATATATATATATATTTTTTTTTTTTAAAATTTTCAAGTAGAACAAAGAAAACAAAAAACCATTAAAAACAGAAGTTTTTCATCTAAATTTAAAAACTAGAGGCAGCCCCGAAAACCAAAAAAAAAGGGCGTACGCTCGACGAAGGTTGCTGTATGCCTCGAATCGCTGTCTTCCAAGGAAGTTTAAAGGTGTATATGAGCCAAGTTATTACTATCGCATTGTACAAATAAAATGTATATTTTGCAAGATACAAAATGAATCTAAGAAAAAAAAATTGCTTCTGTTTTACAACCCTAACCATTTAATATATGGTTGGTATGGTTGATGTATCAAAAAGTTGTTTTTTTATTCTCTTTTTTGCGTTATATTTTCTGAATATATAAAATTTTTAATTTTTTGGGTGAAATATTACTAAGAAGTAAGTCTTAGTTTTGGTTAGGAAGATTTAGTATAAAACGGTCAAATAAAAAGCCGTCAATAAAAAGTTTTTATAAAATATCTTCTCTCTTTTAAATTGGATAGAGAAATAAATGGTACGCCACTGGTAACATAATACACAAATTATTCAAAACTAGAGCTTCCCAAAATAAAATTTATTCCTAAAATTATTTCAATTGACGAAGCTGAATAACGTTTGATATTTTTTAAATCACAATTTTTAATTATATATGGGTTTTGTTTAAGATTTAGGTGACAAAGCGGATATACTTTGACATTTTTTCAATTAATGTAGTTTATACTTTATGAGTAATAATTGAAAAAGAAATCTAGCATTGTCACAAAGATTTTGCTGAGGTATATTAAAAAAATATATTAGAATTATAATAACATCCACTCAATAATGACACTATACCGTGTGGCCACATTCTAATATCACGAATTGATGTCAACAGACACATATATATGGTTGTTCGCCTAAACAATAACGCACACAATTTGACATGATTGTCGCATGTTGCATTAGAAACTACCTTTTAGAATACTTCCCTCATGAAGGTCATTAATTATCATTGGTGTTATATTCATGAATCCAACTTAGCTGTAGAGGAAATCCCGCCTTTTTCAAAATCTGGGTAATCCTGCGTTAAGATCTAACCTTTAGTTTTAACCGAAACTGTACCCTTAAAAGATTCAGTTTCCAGTGACTAAAAGTCCGAAACGGTAAATTAGTTATCAGTTACTTTAGTGTTAGTATTACGAAACCAGTATTTTATTAGATGTATTCAGTCATCTGGTATCATTATTATGGAAATGCGTTAAAGGTGTTAAAGTTGTAAGCGTCAAATAACAGTTTTACGATTGCGCAGAAATGATAAAGTGAGAGCGACAAAACTAAGGGCGCAACTCCGGATAGAGTCATTATATCTCAGAATAAATATATATGGATATTACGGGTTCAGTTCTGTTGTAGCTGTGACAGAACTCTAGCGCAGAGCTAGGTTCAACGCTCTAAAACTACTTACGCTAAAAATCAATACCCTTAGCATCATCCATTATATTGCTACTAATCATTGTTACACATCTTGATAAATTCCTATAATGTGTGTATGATTAGCATTTAAATAAAAATATTTTAATTATTATAATTCGGTTTTAACGTTATCTCCTTGACTATAATAAAAATGCCCATATACCTATATATATATATATATATATATATATATATATATATATATATATATATATATATATATATATATATATATATATATATATATATATATATATATATATATATATATATATATATATATATATATATATATATATATATATATATATATATATATATATATATATATATATATATATATATATATATATATATATATATATATATATATATATATATATATATATATATATATATATATATATATATATATATATATATATATATATATATATATATATATATATATATATATATATATATATATATATATATATATATATATATATATATATTATATATATATATATATATATATATATATATATATATATATATATATATATACCAGCAGTTTCTAACAAAAAAATACCTATTTAAAATGAATTAACTTGTAAGTTACCTAATTGTATTCATTTTAATTTATATATTTTTATTACAAAGTCATAAACGGCGTTATAAATGCTCTGATAAATTTATTTACGTTTTAATCAAGGTTATAATCCTAAATGAGTCATGATCATTAAGTTGCAATCATTAAATCATAATGAAGTCTCTGGTGAACATATGCGCATATGCGCGCACGCAGATTCCTATTAAGAGAACGTGGCAAACAAATAAAAAATGAGGTCATGGGGTGAGGTAAAAACTAATAATTTTAAAATGTATTTATTTTCATGTAGTATCTTAAAAAATAATAAGGGCTTAAAAAATGCAATTAAAAAATTAATTGGTAAAAGGAAGTGAAGAGATCAAAAATTAAAAAAATAAGTAAAAAACGTTGCGAATCCAGTTACGTAGATCTGTTCTGGGTGTGCGCAGACGTGACCGCCATTTTGTTATAATTAAGATTACAAAAGTGGAAATGGTAAAGGGCCAAGTGTCAACTTTAATTTGTTGCCTCTCGTTAAATATACCTTTTAAGAAAATATTATTTGTTTTCTACGTCTCCCTGTTCTCCATATTATGTTGAAACAGTACTATGGCATTAAAGATTCTTATAAAAAGTAATTTAACCTTGAAACCGACATAGAGTCGAATTTGGCATGAGGTATGCGACCAATTTGCCTTATAGCTACTTGTTATAAGGTCCATATTTGCCAATAACGAATAAAAAAATCGTTTCTATTATTGCGGCAAATTGCCAACGTTTCGTAAAAGAACTAAACCAGTAAAGCCGGTTTTAGCCTTAATTTGGAATACAGACGGTGCAAACTGGCGTGTACCTTTTGGAT
The DNA here is from genome assembly GCA_019359885.1 of Listronotus oregonensis. NCBI lineage: Eukaryota > Metazoa > Arthropoda > Insecta > Coleoptera > Curculionidae > Listronotus > Listronotus oregonensis. The sequence goes on along the minus strand of JAHBCN010000108.1, from coordinate 116,284 downwards.
ATTAGGCTCTTTTGTACGTTAAAGAGCAAAAATATTCAGTAATATCCTTGAACAGTTAGACCTTGAAAACGGTGTAAGTAGCCTCGCTCTAAGCCCAATTACGTCATAAATATTGTGTGTCGTCACACTATTAAGTTGTACGATTGGTGGAAAAACGGTTTCGGCGGCCATCTTCTAATGGTCATGTGAAAGGTGGCTTCGAAGTGGGGTGTGTGCCTTGTAGAGAGGCTAGCGAAATGTTCCCGTATACCGAATCCGACCGAGCCGATCTAGCAGCGCCGAGGCCGAGCGCTGTCGACCGTAAGGGTTCTGTTGTATGACAGGAACGGAACGCGCTGACTTCCGAAAAAACGTTTATTATTAAAAAACTTTAGGTAAATGTGTGTAAATAAAGTGAAGATTCCATATTTGAAAGTGTGAGTTAAAGGTCTATGATCTTAACTTTTCTGTTTTGAAAGAACTAACAATATTAGAGTCAGTACAACGTCAAGTGTTCCCGACGATGGCGCTATGGCCGCTAAACAAGTAAGGAATAAATCCGCCTTAACCTCATTTTGAACTTTTGTAAACAAGCACAAAAATTAGTAAAGACTCTTTCCGAGAAGATAACCAAAGCAATTCTAAAGAAAACTTTTAGTTATGTGAAATAAATCATGGGAAATGACTCTCTTTTGACAAAATCGCGAAGCACATTTTTTGGTAAATAATCCTAAGAAAAATGAGCGCGATGAATAATCATGCGAAGAGCAATTCAAACAATTCCTCTGGTAGCAATACATCAAATAGTAACTCTAATAGTGCCATTAGTAGCGTTAAACAAGAAAGACAAGATGATCCTGAAATCAGAGAGTTGGCGGCTAAATTTGTTGAGGCTAACAAGGCTAAAATGGCAGTTCCTCAAAGAAATCAACAGGTTCTTGGACAAAGTATGAATATTCTTAGTTTTTTAAACAACGATAAAGCTAAAGTAAAAGCACCAGTTCAGACAACTAATTCCAATGAAGAAAGTAAGAATATTGATGAAGAATCAGCCAAGGGGAGATTTGGATGGACCTCTATGGGTAAGGTACATATTCCATACATTATCCGTTCAGGAGAGAATTATTGTGCTGTTCGCATGGTTGAAATGAAGGTACTCAACAAGTGGTTAAACTATTTACATCAAGATCTTTACAATTGCACAAACATAAGAAGTTATTATATTACCGAAGTTGAAGCTCGACTTCTTAATGAAATAAACCTTAAACATTGTGATTATCAGTTTGGTAGAGAACAATTTACTTCTAGAGACTTAATAGTGAGGCTGTCAGATGCAAATGAATTCTACCAGTTTTTGGGACACTGTTATCACAAGTTAGTAAATACCTTAGAAGCTGATATGCCTAATCGTTGTGGTTTTATTCGAATTAATAGGGAATCAGTGGTACCTTACACAGTGTATAATGAGCAAAAATATGTTCCCCTGTTTTATTTTGAAGGTGAAACAGATAACCTAAAGCAACGAGCTGACAAATTGGAAGGTTGGGATCTGTCTTATCTAAAGTTTTGTTGCAAAGTACAGGGTATAAGAAACGAACTGTTTGCACATGATTCTTGTTCAGTAATTAGTTTAAATGATATCAAAAACTATTTCCCACCGGGAACTGTGTTTGAAGATTATTGGCCCAAAAAGAATCTAGATTCATCACAGCTTTTAATAAGTGGTAGAACAAGTTTACCTCAAAATGTTCATTGGACCCGGCAGCCAGTGGCACCTCCAATAACTGCCCATCCTCCTCCCAGTCCTAAGCCAGCAACACAAGCAAAGGCAGCAACCAATGGTCCAATGCATAATGTACATGTATACTCAAATAATTATGCTATTGCTGGAGGTCAACCACCTTATCATGCTGCACAACCTAGAGCTGCCAGTTCAGCAGTACGAGCCAATTATCCCACTACTTCCACTAGACATATGAGGCCTACAGCTGCCAGCTACTATGGAAATATGGGACAAGCTCCTCCACCACCCTTAGTTCGATCAGCCACGTAAGTGATTTTATTTTTTACTGATTACATTTAATTTACTGTTAGTTCTTAAGAAGCAAACACATCTCTTTTCTTAATTAACCCACTCACCATGGTGTTAGGTTTGATTGTATTTGGAAGTTGGAAAAGAATAGTTTCTAAATTATATTACATCAGCTAAGCTTATTTGTTGTGATAGTAGCACATATATATATTGTTTGTTTTTGTGTTTCCACATGCTTAAAATCATATCATTTCATTTCTATTTTTTATTGTTTGAGAGGTGCAAATATTAAATTTTCAGGATCTCACAGACCAAGGCGGTATTGACTGCTGTTAAAAATAAATAATGTTGGTCTTAAGAATCCATTAAATTTTGCAGTTTATTTCTCAAATTTCATCTCAGCTTCTGTTCATTAAAATTAACAGGGTCATTTAAATGGGTAATATGGAAAATATTAATTCAGAGTCGCATACTAAGAAAATTATATTACATGTATTTCTACAGAATATTGCAGGTTTACAGTTTCCCTTGTCTTATTAGGACACTAAATTTTGTTAAAATTCATAATTGTAAATATATTTCCTTTCTGTAAACAACTATAGACTAGTTAAAAGGTTAAAAAATCAAATAGATCCTAAAAAATACAGGTAGTTTTTTTTTTTTTTTTTGTACCTACTGGTTACATTTTTACTAGATTATTATCACCTATTTATAGAGTATTTTTACTTTAAAATTTAAGTTTACAGTTGATATTTACTGGGCAGATAATTTATTTGGAAAAAATTACAGATATCCTATTCCTCAAAATAGTTTGTTGAATTTTTTGATTAGCAGTATTTGTTTACTTTTTAGGCCCGATTCTTCTTATGCTATTGTTTCCATGTATATGTCAGCATATCCAAATACACGCTTTTTTAGTTATTTTTGTGGATTATATTTTTCCAGAAGAGGACACCACTAACCACATGTTTTTTTTGCAAGTGAATTTTCATTACTGTAGAACTTTATTATTTTACTTTTTACTACATGTTCATTAATCATAAAGGGTATTAGTTTTAGTTTAGTTTGGGAGCATTGGCAAAAACATAGTAGATTTTAGATCTGCATACATGGAATGCTCAAATACATACCTAAGTATGTACTGATATGAATTAGGTTTATTGCTTTTGTTATGTTAACAGGTTACTTATATATTACCACAGTATTTATCTAACAGTTTTGTCAAGTTTTTTTAAATTATTTTTTAATGCATTGTATTTAGTGATACCAAAGAAAGTAGTTCATGGGAGCACAAGATTGGCAAAAAAATAAACTTTAATAATAACACATTAACATCTTAAAAGAAATTAAACTTTAAATATGCATAAAAATATAACTGTAAGAGGTCATGTTCATACAAAGTACAAAACTGTTTTTTATAAGATAGTTATACAATCTTTTATTTTTTGATAGATCTTTTTTTTTGTAAGTTTTTATGGATTAGTTTTAAACTATCACAAGAGTTCTTCGATAATTATCTTATACAGAGATACAGCATACTACTTGCTTTCAAGAAATGAAAAATAAAAAATCCAAGTAGTAAAGTTAAAAAAAAAATAATTTAATGATAGTTGGTTATTTCTTTCTATCACAGCACAAGCACTAGGGACATAGGTATCTTTTTTAAAAAACACATCTAACTGCTGCTAGTTTATCAAACTGCCTGTGTTTTTTTTTCTCATTTGCTTGTGTTTTTGCTTTCTCATGTTATGAAAATGTAAGCATTAAAGTTTAGAATTTTACTAGTTCCACCAGTTGTTCTTTTCTTCATTTAGGTTTACCCGGGTTTACCCTAGAAGTATGATAGAAACTGAATAAATGAAGTAGATCAATTAGAGCTTTTAGTCCTTTAATTAGATCTATATTTTTTGCAACATATCTTTGTTTTATATTGTAGGACTGACTTTTTTTCACAACTTGGCATTAGTACGCTGTACTGTATCATTTATTATGATTTAATTCAGAAGTAAGATGAAACAATCTATAAATTTTTTTTACCCTCAGCAACCATCTTTACATTAGGAAGGATATCACTAGATTTTCAGCCCTAATTATTTCTTACAATGTAATACATATTTCCCATTGATAAGATTTCAGGATTAATCTTACTTTTCTTAATTGTCTCACCAGTGCTGTCATGTCCTTCCCCACGATTATTAAATCTAATAAGTCTGGAGGGGCCAGGAGCATCATTGTTTTCCAAATTATCGACTTCATGTTCAGAATCTTACTAAGGTGATCTTCCTTAACTCAATGATTTGTAAAGATAAATATAATGCTTAGGAAACGTGATATTCCACCAAGCCAACACTAAGGCCAAGTTTTTCAAAACTAATAAATAAATGTTTATAAGAGATGCAGTATTTTAGGGGTTTTTAAATAAAGTTCTACATGACTATGTGTCCAATCACAGCTTTAGAGGTGGACCTAAGCCTGTTCTGTAAAAAAGAGTTTAGTTTCGAGCATGTTTTTAGAAAACTAGGAAAAGTACTGTAAAAGTAGTTCGTTTTATTTTCGATGGGCCTTCCTGTCTGAACCTTGTCTAAATAAGGCACATTACAATAGGTGTTAAGGCTACTTAAACAAAAAAATTTTGAAAAATGCCAATCATGTAGTACCTACTACTAAATTACTTTAAGTTTTAGGTTAGTTTGTTCTTTTGTTACCGTGTTACAAATATATTTTTACCTTGTTGCTGTCATTTCTGATAAAACTCTAACTTACTTGATATACATATTTTGAATACACATTTGTTATTGTTGTCTTGCTTATAATACCCAACAGAATTGACTGCAAAATTTTGTTCTGTTTGTTAAACTTAATTAGTTCCAAAATATGTATATTTCAGTAAATGTATTAATCCTTATTAAAACTTTCTTAAATAACTTTTAAAAGAGTTTTTATTGCTGCAAAAAAAGATGTGAATAAAGTCTGATTTATAACAGTTACATATCGTCACTGGAAAGGTAAAAGGTCTAAAGCACCACTACAAGGTGAACTGAGTTATATACATTACTGAAAAAACCTTTTTTTTTTGTACTCGATACTTGATCATACATATTTGAATACATTTCTATTGGTCTTGCTTATAATCCCAACAGAATTGACTGCATTTTGTTCTGTTTGTTAAAACTTAATTATTCAGAAATATGTATATTTCAGTAAATGTATTAATCCTTAAAAACTTTCTTAAATAACTTTTGAAAAGTAGTTTTTTTGCTGCAAAAGATGTGAATAAAGTCTGATTTATAACAGTTACATAATATCATTGACTGACACTCATTGCAACATAAAATTACATCTTTTCACTCCCATCAGAACTCTTACAATATTTGTTAAATATACAATAATTAAGTATACAACATTTATTAGATTTGGGAGCCAAACTTTGAGTTCAGCTATCATTTTTATATTATGTTATTATTAGTTATTATATTTTTAAATAATATAGCTCAATATTACTGCTTAACTTGTATGTGACATAAAAAAACAGAAAATTCTTAAACATGGAAAATTTTGCAGTTTCATCACCTTTAAGCCAAATTGGAAATCCAAGAAAAAATATCTTATAAACTTGGCTCATCAAATGACTTTTTTGTTTCTAAGATACATTATGTTTAAATTCTTTTTTTTATTTTCAACCTTATTTTCTAAAGGACATGGCACACAACATGGGATTCTGGCTCTCGAACGATTTTTTTAAAATTTAAGTATGTTGTTCTTGAGGTCAATAGGAACATCTTTTAAATGGGACATTTTTGTGCAGACCTATAGGGTGACCAAAAAAAAATCAACAAGAAGTTAAAGCTAAAGTGTTTATTAATTCCAATATAAACACATAAAAAAAGTAAAATTTCGTCTGAATCCAACGGAATAGTATTTTATATATTTTGTATTGAGTAATTAAATTTAACACATACAGGGCGGTCCAATATCGAATAAATAATATGGATTATGCCAACTAAAATGTTAATATCATGATAAACTTGTATATATTTTTAGAATTTATACATTTCTGACTATTTATTAAGGTTAATTTAAGTTAAAATATTTTGGTTTATTGTCCCAAATATACAGGGATATTTAAAATTAAAGATTGTTTTTTTGGTTTGTTCCCACAAGATTTTTTGTGACATATAAAGAGATACATAGTTTTAAAATTGCACATTTTTCTGGCAATTTTTTAACAGAGGTATAATAAAATTAAGCTACCCATAACTAAAATAATTTTCGCGTACACCTACAGGGTGAAGTATCTAGGAGGTTTCATTCACCATGTCTCCTGGATTTACCCATAATTTTAGGATAAGTCGTACTTAACAATGAACAGAGTTTTCATTGTTAAGTACATTTTTTTAAACGGAACGCTTTGTATTTTTTCCCAAATTTTGTCTCTTTATTCAATTCTGCTTCGAAGATGTAAAAAACACTATACTTACGTCAATAATTGCTGGTTGTTGAGATAATTAAGCAACTAATAAAATAACTAAATGATATGGCACACAAAACATGACATTCTGGCTCTCCAACGCTTTTTTTTGAAAATTTGAGTATGTTTTTCTTTAGGTCAATAGGAACATCTTTTATATAGGACATTCCTGTGCAGGCCTACAGGTTGGACCAAAAAATCACTGAGAAGTGATTCCCTGTTCCTTAATACTAATTTAAACTCCTAAAAAGTCTGACTTATCATTTAAATCCAACAAAAAAATAATTTACATACTTAAGGAGAGTTAAGAAATGATATTTGCTATTTAACACATACAGGGTGACTCAGTATCGAAGAAATAAATATGTTTATTCCAAGTAATATGTTAATTTTATGATATATTTGTATAATTCTTCAGAATTTTTACTTTTCTGCCAGTTTCTTGTGCAAGTAAAAAAAGCGAGCTAATTTTGCATGTTTAAAATTTTAAGCTAATAATTATATAAATTAATAAATAATTAAATGAACAATATTAAATTAATAATAAGTAATTTTACACCAGCAATTTTTTGCTCGGCAAACAATTTTAAAACGTCTTATCCTAAAAATGTAAGTAAATCCAGGAGACATAGTGAATGAAACCACCTAGATACTTCACCCTGTAGGTGTACACAAAAATTATTTTAGTTATGAGTAGCCTAATTTTATTATACATCTGTTAAAAAAATTGCCAGAAAAATGTGCAGATTTTAAAACTATGTACCTCTTTATATGTCACAAAATATCTTGTGAGAACAAACCAAAAAAAACCTTTAATTCTAAATTTTCCTGTATATTCAGGACAATAAACCAAAATATTTTCACTTAAATTTACCTCAATAATCTGTCAAAAATGTATAAATTCTGAAATATATATACAAGTATATCATGATAATAATATTTTAGTGCATACTCCATATTATTTATTCAATACTGGACCACCCTGTATGTGTTAAATGTGAAACCAAAATATTTTAACTCTAAACAAATATATAATATTATTCCGTTGGATTTAGACGAAATTTTACTCTTTTTATGCGTTTAAATTGGAATTAATAAACAGTTAAGCTTAAACTTTTCAGTGATTTTTTTGGTCAACCCTATAAGCCTGCACAAAAATGTCCCATTTAAAAGATGTTTCTAATGATCTTAGAAACAACATACTCAAATTTTTAAAAAATCGTTCGAGAGCCAGAATCCCATGTTATGTGTGCCATGTCCTTTGTTAAAATTTATTTATTTATTTATTTAAAATACATTAAAAACTATCTAGATTTTTGTGATGTGTAAAAATCTGTTATCAAAACTAAATTTGTCTAACAAATGTAACAGTTATAACGTCAGAGTAAATTCTTTTGACTGGTACCCCTGTATATGACTCCGATAAAGAAAAAAAATCATATTTTTAAATTATTTTTTATGTATTTTCAACACATTTTTTTTATGAGATGCATTTCATATTTCGGTTCCGATTTACAGGCATTAAGAAAAAAAAACAAAATAATATAAATAAATATATGTTTATTATACAAAAAAAAACACACAAAAATTAACTTCACTTATAAAATAGAATACAGAAATTATGATACTCTAACATCAAAATAGAATTTACTTTTTTAATTCTCACACCAATGGGATCATAATTAATATTTTTATATAATATTTTTTCATTATTGAATTTAACATCTGTAAATCTGAATTAAATTTGGTCCAATTCTTAACCCCCTTCAAACGCTCTTTGGCAAGTAATATTGAAGAGACCTTTTTATTTGGAAATTTATTATGATACACTGTTTTAATTTGATTCAAAGGTGATAAAATTCTTTCTCATTTGACTTTTGTTGCAAAATTATTAATGTTTTGATATTTCAATTTTTTATTCTTATCCCTTAGCTACTCTATGACAGAACTCTTCAATATCATCTGACACACTTCTTGCGTTGCTGCATGAAGCAAGCAAGTTTGCTACACTAGGGTCTAGTTTTATATTTCTATATTCATTATTGGATCACAACGAAAAGCTAAAAATTGAATATACGAGAAACCGTGTTAAATTTACCAACAAAGTAAAAAATCGTATAAATGTGGCAACGCTGGCCACAGGCTTCCTTCTTTGTGTCGTCACGACCAATTACAAGTGGTTTTGGTCTGACATCAGCTTTAAAGGGCCAGACATAAACTTGAAATGGTAATTATGCCCAAAACTAAATTTTTCCAAGAAAATATGTTCAGCAAGTGGTTTTTAAATAGGGCAAGGAATTATGTAGATTTACTGTGTTTTTGATCCAAAATACATTTTATGCAAATAAATATTATAAATTTCGTAAGCCACATTAAAAAATGCCTTTTTTATTTGAGGTTGGTCATGTATCGTTCTACGGTTTGTGGAAGCCAAAAATCTATTTACAATTTTTTTTATAAAAATCGGCTGTATCTTTTCATACTCAGAGATGTAGCTGTAGCATACTATAGCTGTAGCTGCAGCATACTATTATAGCTATAATAGCTCTAGTTTTCTTTTAGTTAATTTTAAGTTTATTAAACATTTATATTTATTAAAAAAAAGTCCCAAGAAATAACCGGTGATTTCTAGTTAGTTCCTGCAGAGATGCTACCCAAGGTTTTTAACTAAAATCGTTATTGTCAAGTTAAAATAACTTAAAAAGAAAAGTACCTATTAGACGCTGAGATCAGACGTATGACCGATATAAAAAGATCTGATAGGCTACATATATACAGGGTGTCCGGAAATGACGATGAAAAATTTTAAGGTATAAGATTCTACATAAAAAAATATGAAAAAAAGTTCATATTAAAATAGGTCCGGAAATGCTTCCAGAACGAGCTACTGGCCCTTGAAGATGGTGTCATAAATGTGGTTTTTATTTAATTTATTAGGATCTACTTACAATACAGGAATTAACTTCTACGTATAGGTTAGAGTGATATAAGGTCACTTTTTGATACTATCAGGTAACCCATATTGCAACCAGTGGCGTGGGAACAAAGGGGTGGTTAGTTGTTTAGGGTCATATTTTTTTTCGCCGAGTGTATTTTCTCTATCTTTTAAATAAATTATGTTTCTTTGAACATTTTTACGTAAAATAGGTTCCCTTGGTATAAAGTCGTATAGTCGACGGTTTTCGAGATAAACGGATTAAAAGGGCGATTGCAGTGCGTAAATACAGTAAGCAGGCAATGTAATAAAAATAAGAAGATGCTTAAATAATATTTTAAAATATAGTTATTCTTTTACACCCACTGGCAAAAAGAAAAACGAATTTACTGGTACCTACTACATCTTTTTATTTTCATTACATAGCCTGTTTACTGTATTTACGCACTGCAGTCGTCCTTTTAAGTACCTTTATCTCGAAAACCGTCGACTATACGACTTTATACCAGGGAACCTTTTTTATGTAAAAAATGTTCAAAGAAACATAATTTATTTAAAGGATAGCAAAAATACACTCGGCGAAAAAAAATATGACCCCAAATAACTAAGCACCCCTTTGTTCCACGCCACTGGTTGCAATATGGGTCACCTGATATTTTCAAAAAGTGACCTCCAATCACTCTAACTTATACGTAGAAGTTAATTTCTGTATTGTAAGTAGATCCTAATAAATTCAATAAAAACCACTTGTATGACACCATCTTTAAGAGCCAGTAGCTCCCTCTGGAAGCATTTCCGGACCTATGTTAATATAAACTTTTTTTCATACCTTTTTATGTAGAATCATACCTTAAAATTTTTCATCGTTATTTCCGGACACCCTGTATATTGACTGTCACTTTGAATCAGGAATAAATTCGTAAGAGCAATTTAATGATCGATTATGGTTTTTATGTGCCTAAATATTAAATAATTACAAAGTGCTAATAAATGTAGGCTTGTGTTTTTGATTTTATTTAATTAAGAAAGCGGTAAATTTATTATTATTTAAAAAATTCAAAATTGTCTCAAAATCTATGCATTTTTAGCAAAAATATGTAGAGATCTGTGTTTTAGAGAATTAAATTTCCTATAAAAATGACACCTTCTAAAGTTAACAAACATGTTTTTATTGCAAAAATGTAAAAAAGAATTACATTGCTTGAGAAAAAGAAGCTGACGTCAAAACCTTTATTCAAATTTCATGGATATATGACTTTTTGAATTTTACAACTATTAATTAATTTTTGCCGATTTTTCTTTTTTACCAGATTATTTTTATTTCAAATAAAAAAAAATTTTTATTCAAAAAAAGTTGTTTAGTTATTTAAATAATAAAACATTGGATAAATTTGGATAAAAATCCTATTATTTATAGAAAATAAAAAAAGAAAAAAATGCATTTTTTTTTTAAATTTTAAACAGGTTTTTGCATTTATGTTGTAATAATTTCTTTTTCAACTATAGAACGTGCCGTTTAGATAGAAAATATCATTCTATTAAAAAAAGCTCTTTACATATTTTTGCTAAACAGGCATAGATTTCATGATAATTTTTGAATTTTTAAAATGATGACAAATGTACCCTGTTCTCGGAAAGACAAGCCTAAATTTAATAGTACTTTGTAATTTTTCCATATTTAGGCACCCATAAACCATAATCGGTTATAAAATTGCTCTTACGAATTTGTTTCTTATTACCCCTTTATACCCTTATAGTCAATAGCATATAGACTCTATAGTATAGAGTATCGGTCTCTCAGTTGGAAAACGTCATCGTATTCAAATTGGTTAAACGATCGTTCTGAGCGTCTGAAGGGATCTTAAGAAATTAAACTTGTAAAGTAAGTATAATTTTATTAAATCTTCCCTTTTTTCCTGGATAGTTTTCGCTTTAACCCTGCGGCAGCCTGCGATCAGAGGCTGGATGATAGTTCTTGGTGAGTTTAATAAATTGATGTTTTGCAAAAAGTTTGGAAAAGGGACATGTAAAGTGATCCAATATTGTTAATACAATGCTATATTTTATTTATGTTTATTTTTATTATATAATAATACATAATATTTTTTTACGTTTTTTGCTTTAAAACGTATTTATTTCTGTTAACACTTACATTTTTTAAACGTTACCTTTTTTTGGCCTTATGGTTTTTTTGAAAAAAAAAATGGACTGGGTAATTTTATTCTTAATGTCGTTTTTTGTACTTTGATTTTTTATCATCGCTATTGTTCTTAACCTCCTCAGAAGAAAAGTGACAAACAGAAATCCTAGTTTTGAGAAAAAGGCACCAAAAAAGTCTGACATTATCCAGGTGTTCTAGATGAGTAGTAATAAATATTTATTATTTTTTTTTACACCAAATAATAAATGGTTGACCCTATTTATAGCGTATTATGATTTTTGAATTATTTTAGTTTTAATTTAAAAAACGAATTTTATATATAATTTTTTTTTGGGTGTCACCTTTCCTAAAAAAAAAAATAACACAACTAGAGTCACTTTTAGAGTTGTCGTTTTCCTTCTTACATGTTAATCACTAGGTTAATTAAAACTTACACAAAAACAGTCCAATAACAATAATTCAAAAACAAAAACTTTCGCAAAAACTGCAACAAAAGTGTACTTCTTCACTTTTATTCTTTAAGCGGTCCAAATAAAAAACCTTTCTCTTTGACAATTCTTATAAAATTTCGGACTATCAAAGAACATTAGAAAAGCCCAAAAATTGTCATATTACAAATGCTGTGTTTATCAGTGCTATCGATGATTTATTTTTATAGAAATTATTTTGTAATTATGACCTGTATGGACGTTGCTAACAGTTACATTTTAAAGTTATTTACTAGCATATTGGACCACTTTATATCTACCGAATGATCTTTGAAAAACTGAATGCATTTTATAGCGATTTCCATTGGTTTAATTAGTGCGCGTGACACTAACTTTACCAATGATAAACGCCACTAGTTTTTTTCGTTTTATATTCGGTTTTCATTTTTTAGTTTTTTTTTGCTTTTTTGCTGTGTTATATTTAAAAAAGCATGTTAGACTTTCTAAGGCATATAATGTGTTTTTTCTAAGTTATATTCATATTTGATAAAACAAAAACATTTTTAGTAATGAGGTTTGCCATTTTTAAGTATACTGTCACTGTAGGACTTGTCATTTCCTTCTGATCGCAGTATGTGAATTGTAGTTAATTTTCCTTTTCTAATTTGTTAGTAATTTGGGTATAACATAGACTAATATTGAAGAGTAGAGAAAAGTTTTTTTGACATTTCAATTATGAAACTTTTTTAAAAATATTCTAAATAAAAAAAAGTTTTTTTGTAGCCATTAATCTTTGTTTTAATGATATTTCTTTTAGTGTATAATAAAATTAGTTCCCATTTTTTTCTAGGCAAATAATTTGTATAAAAGGAAACCAAAATGTGTGTGTGTGTGTGTGTATGTATGTATGTATGTATGTATATATGTATATATGTATATATGTACTTATATATGTATTTATATATATATATATACAGGGTCCTGCAGCTCACCTCCCGTCTTATGTAGCTCATTTATTATTCACTGTAAAATTTTTATATTTTGCAGACGTTACCTTCAACACACAGTTCATTTCAGGAAAATAATTTTGGTTATACAGGGTGTCACAAAAAAGTGTGACGTCACTATGGTGCATTTTTTTAAATGGAATGCTCTGTATTTTTTTACTTTTAGGTACTCTTGTGGTCATTTATATTTCTAAAATTTTGTCAACATCTGTTTAGTAATTTCGAGAAAAATAAAATATAAAAAAACTGTTTTTCACATTGAATTTAAAAATGAATAAAAATACCAATAGTGCTTGATTAATAGAACTGAACAAGGAACTTATTAGGTAACGTAATATCAGTCGCTTAGGTCATGTTTGTTAATTCGAACTGTACAGGGTGTCCAAAATTTAGTGTCAGTCTTTAAATGTAAGCCCCTGTATATTTTTAGGTGGTTAGATGAGGAATTAAAAGACAAACATTTTTTTTAATTATAACCCTATCGAAATTTCTAACACATTAAAAGTTATTCGTTGAAAACTCATTTTGGCATCTATTTTAATAATAATACCATTGAATAAAAATGATAGGTGGCTATGAAAAACAATTTATTTCATTGGAGTTTATTTAACTTACAGAATCTTATTTTGACGTATTATAAAAATTCGAGTAAATAATTATTATTTATTAATTACATTAAATTAATTTAAGAAAAACCTTTAAATGTTAAGTAAACGTAATTTTTAACTTTGGCTAACATTTATGTAACTTTAACCAATTTCTAGGTAATAATTAACGTTATTAGGAAACTCTAATGTCAATAAATTGTTTTTTGTAGCCACCTACCATTTTTATCCAGTAATATTACTATCAAAATAGATGCCAAAATGAGTTTTCAACGAATAACTTTTAATGTGTTAGGAATTTCGATAGGATTAAAATTAGAAAAATGTTTGTTTTTTAATTCCTCATCTAACCACCTAAAAATATACAGGGGCTTACATTTAAAATAAGAAAAATAATGTGCTTTCAAATTTGAAAAGTTTGCCACTAAATTTTGGACACCCTGTACAGTTCGAATTAACCAAACATGACCTAAGAGACTGATATTACGTTACTTAATAAGTTCCTTGTTTAGTTCTATTAATTAAGCACTATTGGTATTTTTATTCATTTTTAAATTCAATGGTGCAAAAGAGTTTTTTTTTATATTTTATTTTTTTTCTCTAAAATTACTAAACAGATGTTGACAAAATTTTAGAGGAATATAAATGACCACAAGAGGTACCTAAATATACAAAAAAATACAGATCATTCCATTTAAAAAAAATGCACCATCGTGACGTCACACTTTTTTGTGACACCCTGTATAACCAAAATTATTTTCCTGAAATGCACCGTGGGTTAAAGGTAACGTCTGCAAAGTATGAAAATTTTACATTGAATAATAAATGAGCTACATAAGACGGAGTGTGAGAACAATGCCCAAAGGACAACCTTGTATTAAATATTTTTATTAATACATAAATTTAATATTAATAAATTATATATATATATATATATATATATATATATATATATATATTTTATATATATATATATATATATATATATATATATATATATATATATTTTTATATATATATATATATATATTTATATATATATATATATATATATATATATATATATATATATATATATATATATATATATATATATATATATATATATATACACATACACACACACAAAGAGAATTCTATACTGTTTGCTTGTTGTAAGTGCAAGAAAAAGAAAAATACAACTTTTTTGCTTGTGATTGTATAAGGTAAACTTTTTGATTGTTAGAGATAGCTTTTGTAACTGTTTCTCTAATTTCAATTAACTTACATAAAACTACGGCCTTTACAACTTTGATCAACTGAAGAATATTGTGTCTTACGTTTGGGATTTTTTTAAGACGTTTTGTTTTTAGAGATGTTTACTTTACAAGATTAGGACCATGAGCATAATTTGTGTTAACTTAGTCCAAACGTTAAAAAGTAATTCCATTTTGACGAGGTTCAAATTCTAAGACCACTATTCCTTAGTTATCTTAAGAGCCGTTATTCCTTTTTAATTCGTTTTTATTTTTTTAGTATTTAAATAGTTGAAATTCGGATATTAATATGAACCTCTTAAGGATAACTTTTACAAACCTGATTTCATAGTTTTCCTTTCAATATAACTTATATAAATTCGAAGTGGACAAAATTATCTCAAATGAACTTTAAAAAATGGATAAAACTGTCAAAAGCCATCGTAAGTTCTTAGCCATTTGTTTCTCTGTTTATCTTTTTCTTTATTTCAGGATGGGCCAATACACTACCCAGACAAAAGCTGCCAATAGTTATATGGTTGTTGAGCCTCAAAACAATTACCATCAAGCCACGTCGCAGGCGAACTATCCTCCACCTCCGTTATTACAACATATGAACGGGGGTATAGCACGATATGATGTTCCACAAAGGTAAGCCGCAAGTCCTGAATGACACCACACACAAAATGTTCCTGAAGATGCTGTACAGAAAAAGGTGAAACGTAGAAAAGTTATTCCATTTTTATTATTAATCCTAAAAGCTGGTAGTACCATGTATTTTTTGAGGTACTTTATTTTGTTTTGAATGTGTAAGTACTGCAAAAGAAAAGTTGTTTTCTCAAAACTTCCTTGCATTCTTAAAAAATCTTTAGTTTTAAACTGACTAAACACAAATATAATAAAAGGGTCAACCTCTCGCTTTTTTTACTTCAGTGTTTTTTGTAAAAAATAGAGGGGTAAAATAAGGCAAATTTCAATTTTAATCCTAAAGAATAAAAAAGATAAATAAATACTAAAAACCAACTTTAAAATTCCTTTATCTCAAATTCTCTAAAATAACGTGCAACTTAATATATGAGAATTTTTCCCTTACCCCTTCTTTAGCCGTTTTAATAATTCCTAAAGGTTCGGACACCAAATTATTCATAAAGTTAGCCTATTTTAATTGTAAAAAAAGAAGAATAATTATTGTTAAAATATCGCCAAAAAATCTCAGCCTTTACTTCTTAATGGGTTGCTTATCCAGTGGTATTAGACGTATAAATTTGATTTTAATATCTCATTCTGTTCGGAAAGTATGGCACAAACAAACAAACAGACAGACGGGAATGGGAAACCATGTTTTCTTTAATCTAAGGATTCCAAAACGTAAAGATCTGCAAAAACCTCTAGGTACGATTTTTTCGCTCTTATTGTACTCGCAATAACACATGTTTATTTTTATCAATGGTATTTTTATTGGGAATTGTAACTTAAGTGTTTGCCAGTTATTTTACTGGTAAATGCTTAGTCAGTTTTATAAGTTATAGGAAAATAGTTCTTGTGTTACATAAATAAAAATTAATTTTCACATGGTCCCAAAAGGTAACCATAACTTTATAGGTTGATAACATTTAGTAATAATATTTATGGAATGATATCTTTATGTTTCTTACAATGAGCGTTCTTTAGTACTTTCAGGTATTGAAAGCTCATAAGTGTTAAAAATTTAAATTGTCATGGATAACATTTATTTTTTTTTAACAAATTTTATTTTTTATTTATTAACATATATACAGTGGTGGCCATAAGTATGGAAACTTTTTACATTTTAAAATAACACAAAAAATATTGATATGCAAAAACTTCTTGAAATATAAATAAACAGCTTTTCAGTAAAGAATGGTATTTCAAACAACATAAAGCAAAGAAATGTTGTTTGGTATTTTTTGTGTGATAAGAACAAAAAGTTTGTGGCCAAAAGTATGGAAACTTAAAATAAAATACATAGAAATTATTTTATTTAAGCAGTTTAACAGTACGATTTGGTTTTAAAAAATACAGGCACTATGCCTAAATCTAAATATTTATCTACTGATTTAAAAAATAAAATAGTTGAGTTATACAAGGCGGGATATAAGCAAGGTAAAATAAGTAAAAATTTGAACATGTTAAAAGGCACTGTTTTAAAAATAATTATAAAATTCAATAAAAAAGACGAAATGTTTCGGTAGCCCATAAGCCAGGAAGACCAAGAAAGTTGTCCAAAAGGTCAATGAAGGTGATAAAAAAAATTAATTGGAGATCTAAAAAAAAACATCAACGGACATTTCTCGAGAAATGGTTAAGATGGGGATACCGGTGTCTGCGCGCACCGTAAAAAGAAGGTTGAATGGGATGGGATTTTTTGGAAAAGTTACTTTAAAAAAACCTCTGATATAAAAAAAAAAAAAAAAAAATTGAAAGGACCGCTTAAAATTTGCCCAAGACTACTCACCTGGTCTTATCAAAAATGGAATACTGTATTGTTCAGCGACGAAAGTAAGTTTCAGTTGTTTGGTAGTGATGGAAGACGTTATGTTCGACGGTCAAAAGGTACACGGTACAACTCCAAGTACCAGATTCCCACAGTAAAACATGGTGGCGGATGAGTAATGGTGTGGGGGTGTTTTTGCCGCTCGGGTGTTGTCCCCTTGTTAACATTGATCAAATAATGTAACGGTTTCTATTCAAGGAAATATTGAACAATAATAAGCTGAATTATGCTGAGGGAAAAATGCCACTAAAATGGTTGTTCCAACAAGATTACACTCAAAACATAAAACCCAGCTCGTTAAAAACTGGTTAGATGAACACAATGTTCCATTTATGGATTGGCCCTCTCAGTCTTCGGATCTTAATCTCATAGAGAATCTATGGGATCATTTGGATCGAAAGATTCGCAAGAATACTATTTTAAATAGGACTGAATTATGGGAACTTCTAAAAACAGAATGGGCGGCCATTTCCAGTGATTATTGTACCAAGTTGATCGATTTTATGCCACGAACATGTAGGGAAGTAATAAACTCAAAAGGATATTCAACATTATATAAGTAATTTTTATACCAAAACAATTTAAATACATAATGTACTTAGGTTTCCATACTTTTGACCAAGAAATATTATTTATGTCTTACATATCTTTAATATAGCGGATATTTTTAAAGAAAAGTGATTGGTGTTTTATGTTAAATTACTTGTAGTTTATGACCATGTTAGTAGTTTTATTTTATCTTGTACAAAAATAATAAAAAATTTTTTTAAAAAGTTTCCATACTTTTGGCCACCACTGTACATACATACAATATACGGGCTGCCCTATTATTGATTTTCTTACAAAATATACAAGATATTCGTAACAAAAGGAAGAGTTATAAAATCTTTATTAATATCAATCTTTACTTTTTGTCTTCGACCTACAAGCATGCACTTGAACCAACATACAGATCAGTCATAACATACAGATCAAATGCATCTTAGCAATAAGTAATGATTCACCCTGTTCCGATGCATTCAGCAGGATGTTTTCATATAATACCAAATTTGTATTTGTAGACCTTCCATTTACTCTTACTAGTCATTCTACTACATTTCCAACTAAGGCGAACATAAACATTACTATCGAACATTTTTGGGATTACTGGCAGCCTAGAGATGCTTCTGTGATTTTTATTAATGCATTTTTTTCCAGATTTAAAAATCTGAATGATTTAATTTTCTTTCCAGACTTCTGGAAGCTCACTCTTGGCCAGTTACTTATTAAAAAGAAACATCAAAGGTTTAGAAATACAGTATTTCAGTTTACATAGTAGGTATTCATTAATTTTATTAGGTCCTGAAGTTAGTTTCGGAGGAAAATATGAAATTTTCTTAAGTACACTAAGTATTCTTTATGCCCCTTAAACGACATGGTTAAATGCAAAAACACGTCGTTTATTTGTACATAAAAGGTGTCCAAAATTTTCTTATTTATGGAAGTGAAAAATTCTTAGAATGCACATAGATGATTAGATCGATCGTACCATCTTTCTTAACATCAATGTAGAGGCATAGTCACTCTTGACCATTAGAACGATGATATTCTAAGTTGTGCACAAATTTAAATTTAAAATGAGTAGTAGTATATCCATAAATGAGTCCTGGGGGGTCTATGATGACATACATATACATTACACATTTTTTTAGAGCCTTTACATATGTATATACAAATATATGCGTAAAAAGACTTACATTTTTTTTAATATTATGTCTAGTTTTCTAGCTTATTCACCTAAAACGTCATCTTCAGATAAATACATATTTTTATGAATAAACATCAATACTAATCCATTGAGTCTTTCTTGTATTTCCCCGCAGGGACTTCATGTTGGGGAACTGTTGACTGTTGAATAATGACAGTAACCTGTCTATTATTTGTCCTATTTGAGTGCGCCCTAGAAGGAGGACCTTAGCTATTAGTTTCCTATAAAATTATAGCATGTCTTTGACCAGGAGAAATTTTCGCAGCCAATAAAACTCATTAATAATAGTAAACAAATTTTGGTTGGATATTTTTAACGCATTTATCGTTCCGTCGGTTTTTTAAATCTCTTTAAAAATTTATTCCAAAACTCATTTCTCCCTTTATGGTAGGATTGTTAAGTTTATAAAATTTGACCAATTTCTAAACAAATTCTAGTGAGTTAGAAGAAATTTCTAAATCAGATGTTTGAGGGAGAAATTAATAAGGACTCAAAATTTCCTTACATTTGACGAATTTTTCGCCCAAGAAAGGTATATACTTTTTCTGCAATATCTTAGAACGTATCGGAAGGAATGTTTTTTTAAAGGTGGGTCCAGACTACTCGTATTCGTACTTGTACTTGGGCTTCTGCTTGTACTTTAAAAACTTGCAGTACCTGTACCTTTGTTTAGTTGACCGTCCACATACACTTTATTCATTTGCTAAAATACTTGTACTCCGGCGTTTCCAATGAGCGACGACGAGCTTGTGGCGGCCAGTGCGGCTTTTATTGTAATTTATTCTTTATTAAATAAAAATAAAACAAAATTGAGAAAGAAAACACGGTGGTGGATTACATCGGTATTCAAAAATCGAGGCAAATACAGTGGAAGTAATTTACTTAGTGACCTTAATGTTGAAAACCTCCACTTTCATACATTCTGTAGAATGTCGCCTAGTAATTTTGAGGAAATGATAACTTTAATCGGTCCAAAAATCATCTGTACTGTCCCACAAAACTGTATGCTTTTCATATAATTTAATTAAATCAATAACGCGATCGTTCGTCCACTTCATTTTGATAAAAATTAAACGTTAAAATGCGTTCGACCTTTAAACAACACAAGTCACAAGTATACGAAACAAAAAAGTAAAAAAAAACTTGCAAGTTGGCGCGAGCTTTCTTTGATGTACCGACACCGGTCGGAACCTCACGAGTAACGTACTTGCGAGGCTTGCGCTGCTCCGACTCCGACTCGTTGCCACGTCCACCTATCGGCAAGTCGCAAATAAAAGCCGGAGTGCAAGCACGAGCACGAGTAGTCTGGACCCACCTTAAGAGTTCGTCGGGCTGTAGTTCTTGATCTAGATAGTTCAATATCATGTTGTTTACAAAAATGCCATGTTTTAAAGAATTTATTAAAGCATGGATTATTGGATGAGAATTAATGTAAAATTAAACAATGATAAGTTAAGTCTTTTATTTAAGCCATCTGTCCGTATGAGCTCTGGGGAGGTTTTAATCCCCAACCTCCTCTGAATACGCCACTGCTATCAGCTGTCAAAAACACATTTAAGGAGGGGGGGGTAAGGTTTGAAACTTTTTTTTCATTTTTTAATGTAATATTTTGAATGCATAACATCTCAAGAATATTGTATTAAATTTTGAGGTTAATCGGAGCAAAATTAAAGCATTTATAATAGTTTTAATGGCCGTTGCTCCAACTAAGTACAAAGAGCGTAGAAAACTTTTCCAAACGTGTAATTTTTAAAGTCGGTGACCAACATTCCGAAAAACTGAACCGATCGTTTAAAAAATTTGTACACATATTTTACATACAAATAAACATCAAGTGGCGTCGAGTTTTTTTTATTTCTTAGTTGGTATTAATCTTACAAGAACAAATAGGTCGATTTTTATTGTCATAAAATAGACATTTCAACTTCAAAATGATGCAAAAAAAAATTAAAAATTGATAAAGTAAAAAAAAACTCTGCGTCCATTAGGAGAGGAACTAATTAACTAATCAAAACAATTTGTTTTTTTGATTTTAAATAATTTAGTGCTGAGGAATCGCGTTCACCGCAAAAAAAAATTTCGAGGCACCAGCGGAGAACTGCAATAAATCCGTTATTTCTTTATATTTCTGTACCAAATTTAAAAAAAAATATTATTTAAATTTTGTATTATAATACACCAATTTTCAAAAAAATCTATAACAAGCTTGACCGAACAAACTTTAGCCCCCCTTAAAGTTGATGACTACAAATTTTATATTTTACGTAAGCACGGGGTCGACCTAAAACCAAAAAACATGGCAAAGGGTGTGTTATCTAGCAGGGCAACTCTCTCTCTCTCTCTCTCTAGATAACTTTGAGACTCTCTCTTTTTTTTAATCATCTCAGGGCCAGCTGAGCTCGCTTCCGAGCTGAGCTAGGGGAGTTCGTCGGTGCCCTCTTTTTCCCGGCTTAGTCCTTACACGTTCGGGCCGAGCTGGGCGATACGCGCCGCAGCCGCCCTATCATGTTCGCTGGTTACTAAAAGTTTAAATCCCTACTTTAAAAATTTGGCAGCCACCTGGGGTTCTTGCCAAAGTGGCACCCACGTCTTGTCGCAATCTTTCAGGGTGGTTTTCTCCCTGGGCCAGGGTTGTTGGTACCCGGCCGGGGTCTGGCTATGAAGAGGGTTCCTCCCTTTGTCCTTTGGGTCCAATTTGGAGGGGGGCCAAGGCTATAGAAGCCTGGCCTGGCCCACCCAAGTCGGCCCCGCTCTTATTAACATCCTGTTGACATGTACCCCTTTGGGGTCGATTTTCTCCACAGGCCGGGCCCAGATCGGGTCGAAGGGGAGGTTCTGCCCTTTCCTTATATCCCTTATCCGAGGGTGGCCGTGGCCTCCAGGTCCTGGCCTAGCCCCTCAACGTTCACTATCCTGTAACTCGCCAAAATTACTATGCGCCGTACATCGTGCTTAAAATATTTAATGTAACGGGGTTTTTATACCAACTGGGCTTATGGAAGGCGGACGCGAAGTTGGTCCCTTATCGGCAGATGCTGGGACTGCCCAGAGCCTCAACTAAGGGACCCGGCTACTTGTCGGCAGAAGGGGCTGCACGAAGCAACAGCAACGCCGAAGCAAGTAGCCGCAACACCGCGCTCAAAGATCACCTCACCTAACTTGGTTTTACCCTGATTGGTAAGTCGGCAGCTATTAAACGCCACCGCATTACCAATCAGCGGAGTTCTGGCCTGCTTCTTGATGATTAATTAAAACACCAAAGTAACATTTAAATTAAATCTATCAATTAACCCAAATACAAGTACAGCACTAATTTACAAGAAGATTGAAAATGGTTATACAAAGCAAAAAGTTAAAAACTTGGCCATGATTAAATTACTAGAAAATCTGAAGTTTCCATTATTTAAATCCCGAAATAGACTGCTAGAGAGCTGTTTACCCTACGCCGGCACGGCCAGAACTGCCTCGATTCCGCGTCAGGTCCACGACATAACAAAGTTTAAGGACTTGTGCTTAAACAACCTTGTTACTGAATTGATCTGCATTGATCGCAAGTAGATTTGCGCAAACTGATTATACGAGTAGTCTGTGGGTTTGTAAGGACAAAACCTTTTCTAAATTATTATTTTTTTTTCAGTAATTATGGGACACACCGACCTTTAGACCAATTAGTAAATCAAAATCCGGCACATCAAGCCTCATCCAGGACCCAAACGACAGTATCGACGGCGCAAGACAGTAGTTCAGGGATGACCAATGGCCGATCCGTATTAAATAGCGCAGCAAATAGGAACAAATTAATAAATCTACCGGAATCGCCGCCTGCGACGACCGCCGGAACAAACATTCCATATAAGATGCAAAAAGCTCAGGTTCAAGGAAAAATGCTTAGTTTAATAAATATGAAGGCGAATGTTTATACGGAACATTTGGTGACTCTTCAAGACTTGGTAGCCAATTTTTTTAGCGGTGTGCCTGTGCAGAATTGCCAGCAGGTCATGCAAGTGCTAGGTATTGAAGTCTACAAAGCAAATGCGTAAGTATTTCTTAAAAACCTCAGTATATGCTCAGATTACATAAGAATATTACATGGAATGCGAAGTAAACTTACTTCTGTTTGAGATGTGTTAAATAAAGTAAATACAGTATAACTTTAATAGTTCAGGCAGATATCTTTTGGTCATATGCCCCGACTAGGTCTGAATTACTCCAAGTATTATTTTTATTTTTAAAAATGAAATAAACTTAAATTAGTCAAATTTTTTATTTAATTATATGGTTATTAAAAACTTTTACAAAACAATTAATATCACATAATTTTGAACAAAAGTGTACTGAATCTGAATCATAAATACAGAGTGTTCCTTAAAACCATGCTAATATTTACGGGGGTGATTTTTGGACTCATTTTAAGAAAAAAACTTTTTACTACGTACGTCCTAAAAGTCTTAACTTTTGAGATACAGGGTGATTTTTTAATAACAACTAAGATAATATTGTAGATATCTTTATGAAATTTTGTACATGTCTTCTATGCATCAAGGTGCATTTTCTAATGTACAATTTTTTTTATTTTCGCTACCAGTGGCGTCCGTACAGGTTATGCATTAAATATTTTTGAAGAAAAAAATACTACACCACTGCTTTCTCCTAAAATAAAAATTACTTTAAAAATCCTCATTCATTTTTGAGCAAATTTGATCTCTAGGTTTTTCTTTGTCTGACCATGGTTTTAGCTTAAAAAATAAAAATCGTTTTACTTCAGGATTAATTCCTCAATTTAATAACATTTTTGTCTATATCTCCTTTATTATTCATCCTATCGAAAATGTTTATATATATTTTTGTATAGATAATTTAGAAAGCTGTATTTTTGTTTCATAAAATTTTTTGTATCTCTTAGTTTTTGAGATAGATAGATTTTTTTTTAAATTTTATACGTCAGTATCTCAAAAACTGTAAAAGCTACAAGAAATTTTATATGACTTGAATTATGTATTTTTACAAGACCTTGTATTTGGGTTATTTAACCATTTTGTCTAAATACAATACTTTTCAAGTTATAATCAAAAAACCGAATTTTCGGAATTTTTTCAAGGTATCTGGAAAAAAATTGAAAATTAGAAATTTTTTATTTTAGGATTTTTTCTACAAATTGTTAGTGGTTTTAAATTCAAATAAATAAAATACATGATTTAAATTAAAAAAAAAAAAAATACCATAAATAAATTTTTATATTGTTTTCCTATTTTGGAAGAAAATGTTCGGTAAAAATCACATATTTGTTTATATCTCCTTTATGAGTCTATCAAAAATGTTTACATAACTTTTTATATAGACAATTTAAAAAGCTGTATTTTTTGGTTTATGAAATTTTTTGTATGTTTTATAGTTTTGAGATATTAACGATTTTTTTTTATTTAGAACGTCAATATCTGAAAAACTATAAGAGATACAAAAAAAATTATAAAACAAAAAATACAGTTTTTTAAATTGTCTTTATAAAATGTTATATAAATATATTTAATAGGAAAAACAATAAAGAAGATATAAACAAAAATGTGAGTGAATTGAGGAATTGATCCTGAAGTAAAACGATTTTTATTTTTTTAAGCGAAAACCATGCTCCGTGTAAAGGGATCATATTTGCTCAAAAATGAATGAGTATTTTAAAAGTAATTTTTATTTTAAGAGAAAGCAGTGGCGTACTACTTTTTCTCCAAAAATATTTAATGCAAATCCCGTACGGACGCCACTGGTGGAGAAAATAAAAATTTTTGTACATCAGAAAATGCACCTTGATGCATAGAAGACATGTACCAAATTTCATAAAGATGTCTACAATAATATCTCAGTTATTATTAAAAACTAATTTTTTTTAAAAACTTCATCACCCTGTATCTCAAAAGTTAAGACTTTTGGGACATACGTTCATAGAAGTTTTTTAAAATGAGTCCAAGAATCACCATCTTAAAAATAAGCATGTCTTTAAGGAACAGCCTGTATAAAAAATATTACCTTTGCCCCAACTAATATATTATGTAATATTTTTATGCCCGAATTCCAGAGGCAAAATTCTCAAAATGCCTGCGTTACAACAGTGTCCGTATTACTGGAGTGTGCGTTCTAGCGAGTGTCCGACCTATCGAAATTGTACTTTACTTCTTTTTTAATATCAGACTTTATAGTCCGGGAGGCCACCGCAAAAAACCAAGCCTATAAGAGAACCGCATAAAACTTTTTTTTTTTATATTTCTATGAACTATAATCAATTCAAAGCCGCATTGCTGCCTTAGCTCAGCGGGTTTAAATTGCATTTTTTTACTTAAAAAAAACTGTGAAAAATCGTTTTTTTTTATATAACTCGAAAACTACTGATTTTAGAAAAAAATGGTATATAGTCAAAATTAATGTTCTAATAAAACTACGTCAGTTTTTTTTTGTAGCCCTTTTAGTTTTTGAGATAATAACGATTTAAATTTAAAATAAAAACTCAAATATCTTAAAAACTTAAAGAGTTACGAAAACACGTAATGGGCAAAAAATATGCCTTTTAGTTAGCTCTTTAAAAATAGTTATATACACATTTTTAATAAAATAAGTAATAAAGGTAATATAAGCAAACAAGTGATCTTGGACCCTAAATATTTTGCTAATAAGAATATTTTTTCTGGTACAAGTAAGTATAAATACCAGCACCGATTCGTTTAAAAATTAATTCAAAATGTTCTATTTATTGAATGAAACAAACTAATACACATGTGCCTCGAGGCAATGGATAACCTAGTGGCACGAATATTTTATTTAATTTTTTTTGGTCCAATCACTGTACCCATACCTATCCACTTGAAACTTTAACTAAACTAAAATTTTATTTAATTGAAAAAAATACTAATAATTTCCTCCTCTATCTGGGTGTTATGTACCCTGCAGGACGGTTAACATTTTTCGATCTTCTATGCTACTATGTGTATAGCTTATCGTTTAAATATTTTTATTATCGATTTAAATAATAATATTATTAATTTATAAAGACAGTTACTCGTTAAGAATGATCTTGAGAAAATTTTAATGATATTTTTAACATGAAAAAAATATTTTTTATAGTTTTTTTTCAGTTTTAAACTTTAATCATATCTTAAGGTAGTAAACAAATGGGTAAATACCATAATTTAAATAAGAATGGCTTTAAGCCTAGATGGAGATAGCTTAATAACGGCATTTTTTTATTTTTCTCATTAACAAATTTAAATACAATATACATATAATAACCCTTAAAAATAATTATTACTAACATTGCATATTTCAGTCATTTATTAAAATTCATAATCAATAAATTAAAAAAAGAAAAAGTTAAAAATAGCAAGTTAGAAAACTTCACAAACAAAGTTGACAACTCTTTACATATAAGAAAAAATTTCAAACAAACTAAAACATACAAAATTAAAATTTAAATATACACATTAAAAAAGTATAGTAAAACATGGACTTAATTTATATAAATATTAGATTTGAGAACATTTCGAAGCCGATTTAGTGATAAATGCAATAAATCGTCCTTAACATTATTAGCGTGTTTCATTATTCTATCAATTGGGGAAAATTGCCCGTATAACGTTGAGTGAAAGTTTGTTTTAAAAGTAACAGGATGCCTTAATGTCCTTGGAGGTACATAGAAATTTACAGAAAAGAGAAGTTCACTACATTGCACATGACCATGTATAAGTTTATATAGAAAAAATACATCAGCGTTTTCGCGTCTAACTCTCAAACTTTGTAAATTAATAGTTTTTTCTAATTGATCAAAATTTATTATATCTTGGGGAATATGCAATTTAAAGGCAATATATCTTAAAAATTTTCTCTGTACAGAATTCAACATGTTAATGTACTTATCGTAATATGGATTCCAAATAACAGAACAACCTTCTAAAAGGGGCCTTACTAGAGAAACATACAATAGTTTTATTGAGTTTATATTTTGAAAATCCTTAGTATTTCTCTTAATAAGCCCCAAAACCCTAAGCGCTCTATTTTTACAGTATTCAATATGGGGCGAAAATGAAAGTTTAACATCAAAAAATACCCCCAAATCCTTTATAGTGTCTACTTGGCTTAAAGGCTCACTATTAATTCTATACACATTTCTCTGAACATTTAAAGGAAATGTTTTAAAAGTTTAATACTAAATAAACTATATAAAAAAATATGTTAAAATTATGATTAAATTTTTCTCAAGATCATTCTGAGTAGAGTCTTTAAAAAATGATTGATAATAATATTTAAATTGATAATAAAAATATTTAAACAATGAGCTATACACATAGTGCATAGGAGATCGAGAAATGTTAAGCGTCCTGTCTGGGTTATAACACCCAGATAAAGGAGGCATTTTTTTAATTAAATAAAGATTAAATTTTATTTTAGTTAAAGTTTAAGTAAATCGGAATGGGTACAGTTATTGGTGCCACCAGGTTATCCCCCATGGCCTCGAGGCACATGTGTATTAGTTTGTTTTATTCAATAAATAGAACAGTTTGTACCAGAAAAAATATTGTTATAAGCGGAATATTTAAGGGCCAAAATCACTTTTTTGCCTATATCACATTTAATACTTATTTTATTAAAAATATGTATATAACCTTTTTTATAGAGCTTACTAAAAGCCATATTTTTTGTTTATTACATTTTTTCGTAACTCTTAGTTTTTAAAATATTTGTGTTTTTATTGTAAATTTAAATCGTTAATATCTCAAAAACTAAAAGGGCTACCAAAAAATTTATATAAAAATAACTGACGAAGTTTTATTAGACCATCAATTTTAATTATGTACTTTTTTTTCTAAAATCAATAGTTTTTAAGTTATAATAAAAAAACCGATTTTTTACGATTTATTTTAAGTTAAAAAAATGCAATTTGAACCCGCTGAGCTGAGGCAGCAACGCGGCTTTAAATTGACTATTGTTCATAGTAATATAAAAAAAATGTTTCATGCGGTTCTCTTATAGGCTTGGTTTTTTGCGGTGGCCTCCCGGACTATTAGTACCAATTAGATCCAAACATTCAAAAAGCAAATTAAATAAACGATAATTTTTTTTTTAAAACCACGGCTTTATACATATTCAAGGTGCCAATCAAGACCAAAACTAGTAGCATTTTTTTTCTGCTGGTTAAGATTGTAAAAGCGGAAAAACAATTAAGCATACGTTTTTAAATAAAAAGCACTTTTTAATGGATTACCCTGTATATTTTTGTATAAATCCATAGCAAATAGCATTCTTTTAATAATAATTTAAAATTCTTTACGGTTAAATTTTTTTATCTTGTTAAATTCATCTTTAACCAACCACCCAAAAAATAGAAATCTAGCGGGACTGGATGAGGATCTAGGTGCCTAACAAATTGGGCAGTTTGTGGCAATAGTTTTTTTTAAAACAATCCCTGCAGTAATGAGGTGCTGTCCTAACATGTTATAAATAGACGACTTTTCCAGCGCTCCACAGATTACCAGGTTATATCTTTTGCAAGTACCATTGTAAAACACAGGTCCAGTTATTTGGTTTCATATTAACTGGTATTAAATATTTACATTAAAATAATAAGTTGCCTTTGGAATTAGTGAGGAAAAGGTTTGCTTCAGACTAATACTGTACATTCGAGAGGCCTTGAATTGCGCACTTTATACCCGAATTGTGCACCAAAAGGTTCTTATACTAATTACCTATATTAAAAATTGGTGGTGTTTTAGTATGTAAAAGAAAACAAAATAAAAACTAAAATAAACCTAAAACGTAATTCTACAACACTTAGTACTTTTATGTACGTTTCAGTTAAAATCTCACCTAAAGCATTTACAAATACAAATAGTGGTTGTTTCCTTTTTTGAAAAATTACCATTAAGGGGATATTCTAGTCTAGAAGCCCGAATTTCGGTCGATAAAAAAAAACAATTAATATTTTCGCTATCCTTTTTTCTTATCATTTATTTATTTATATTCCAAGAATTCACAAAAAAAAAAACAAATTCAAAAAGAAAAAAAAAACATTTTACAAAGTTACACGCTGTTAAAATAGAGGAGAAAAAAACAGCGTGTCCATCTTGTCACGATTTTCTCTCTTCTGGTCATCCGAAAAATAAAAAAATATAGATTCTTTATCAGTACAAATGTCATTTCAAGATACCTTAATTGAAAAAATTTGCCTTATCGCTCGTACTTTAAAATAATATTATTTTCGTCATAAATATTAGACAACCAATTGCAAAAGGTAAGTTTTTTTTTGTTATCACTAGGACACAATGTTGGGGCTAATTGATTCTTAAACGGAATAAACTTATGTTTTTTTAAGACCCGCCATGTTGTCACTAAACAAACACCTTACTCTCTTACTTTCTTTATGTATCCTCTTAATAGACTTTCATCCGTCATTGCAATCGCCCAGTTGACTTAATAAATCCCTTTTAAATGTTACCAATATTTTGCAATTATTTTCTGTGACTCTGTATGTATAAATGTAAATCTTCTAAAAAATGTGGCGCGGGCCTTAAAAAGATATTTTTAGCTTTATTTTTTTGTAATATTTGATAAGATACAAAACTCTAAAAAATTTGCAATAAAGTGAAACAAAAAAAAAATTAAACAATAAAAGCTTCCAGTTTAAAAAAATTATGACCACCAATAAAAATCTTTAAAAAAAACTAAGACAGAAAAGAGCTTATTCGTTTTACTGGAATCAAAACTAATTTAATTTATTATGTAATAGACTCCAAAATATTTCTATATATAAGTCCAAAAAAATTCTAGAGGATACTGGGGTAATAGGAACTTGGGGTAATAAGAACCGCCCCCTATATCTGGTGTTTGAATACTTTTATTCACTCAGAAAAAGTGTGTGTGTGTGTGTAAGGCTATTTTAGGTGTTATCAGAATAATTCGTAGTATGAATTTAAGCAATGTTTTAAAAATACCCAAGAAACATGATTCGGTCATAAGGCTAGGGCTACAACATTTTAGGTGTTGTTTATTTTTTCCCTTCTACTTAAAAACGTACAGAAAATATTCTATCTATTTTTTTAATAAATGATAGTCATATTAAAAGTTTTGGTTCCCTTATTTACCTGCTTCTCTGACCTATAATTCATGAAAAAACCAAAATTGCTTAAAGACTTCGATAATAAAATAAAAAAATTTAAACTTCTCTAACTTTTTTTTTTGATAAATTTTTAAAAAAAGGATTTTATATTTTTAAAACATAACATTTACTCTTATATAAGTGGCAATGGTAGCAGTTCTGGTTTCTTAATTTTTGCTTAACAAATTGTTAAATACAATCCATTGAAATACCGCAACAACTAACAATTAAGTGACCCATCTCCTAAACCGATTGTCCGATTAAACTTTTTTTTCTCAGGGTAATAGGAACATTAGAGAAAAAGTTCTTATTATGCCAGGACTGCATAAATACGAGATATACAGCTTAACACAGGCAAGTTCTTATTACCCCAGTAGGGATATTAAGAACATTTATATGTGGTAATAAGAACTTGCGTTTTTCTCTTTAAATTAAAATTATGTATTCATATATGTCCTTCCTTTCTACAAAGGAAGGATTCAGCATGTAACTTCTGCAACAAAAAACATGGTATCACATATATTTTTTTAATAATATCTTACCAAAATCGAACCACCGAATTTTTTAACCTTATTAGCCCAGTGTCCCCTACCTGATTTGGAAGTTATTTAAAAGTCTATCCTTAGACTTTTAGATAATTTACACTGCAAAATAAAATAATTTACAGGTGTGCATTAAAAAAAAATAATTTTAAGATCACTTAATATTGTACACCGCTGATGTTTACCTTGCAGTAAGTAAAACATTTTAAATAAAATTGTTCGACACTGTTGAACCTTCATTATATGTTTTATTATATTCTACTGGTATCTAAATCCTATTACACCAAATTTTTTGAAATTTTGAGCCATTTTTCCCAATTATAAAGTCCCCCAATTCAATAAAATTTTACCACAAATAAACAAAAGCTTTGGTCGTTTTGCTGTAGTTGCAAATCGTTATTATTTTATAGGGTATTATAAGATCCAAAATGTTACCATTTAGACCACAGATGTGGTTAGTTGGTTGGTGTAAGGAACTGGACGTGTGCCCATATTTGGACTGCAGCCTATTAGCTAGTAGTGCTCCCCTTTCTTGTTATACAATTTATGCTTAGTACAGATGGTAATAATAATAATAAATAATGCTACTTTTTTTGGGCAACCCTATGTATTCGAAAAAAAAATCTTGTTTTTGTATTTATTTAAATTCCAAAATTTTGTGAACGTTTTTTTTATTATTATTTGGGGACAGTATACAAAGGTTTAGAGCCTACAGCTCGTGGCTGGGCAAGAGCAGGAAGATAAAATTGAGGTTATTAGTAAAGTGGTCTAAACACATTGGGGCAAAACGTTGGGTTGAAAGTAACACGTCGAGGGTCGGTTTCTGAAGGAAATACTGATACTTACTGAGTTTGAAAGAAGGTGGGTGAAGATCGGCCTTTTTTTGACCATCATATTCGTGAAAATTCAAAGTTTCAATTTAGGCCATTTAAATTATATTTATAATAAGTTCTTTATTTAGTCCAGAAAACGAAGCTAAAAAATGCAAAACCTGTCAATTTTTTCAAAATGCATAGATTTGCATGAAAATTTGGGATTAAGCTTAACTTACCCTCCTTTTAAAAATCTATATTATGCCGATGGGCGCTCTTTATTTTTTAAGGGTGAAAACTACCCTTTATTGCTAAAACCTATAAAACTATACATTAAAGCTTAACTTGAGTAAAATTTGACTCAAATAAGTTGAAAAAGTAGTATTTTGTTTTTTTAAAACATTATTTGAAATATTTCAGCCCTTAAAAATCAACCCCTATTATGATTTAATTAAAAAAAAATATATTATCACAGTGTTTGCATGAAAATTTGGGATTAAGCTTAACTGTATCCCTCCTCTTCAAAATCTGTATTATGCTAAAGATAGCTTTTTATTTTTTAGGGGTGAAAACTACCCCTTATTGCAAAAACTTTTAAAACTTTCATATTAAAGCTTAAGTCACATAAAATTAGGCTCAGATATGTTGAAAAATAAGTAATTAGTTCTTTGAAACATTATTTAATATATTTCAACTCTTTAAATCAACCCTTATTATTATTAATAAAAAAAAATTGTTCACCCTAGAAAAATTAACATGTTGTCACAGAGTTGTAATTAAAAAATGTGACTGCTTAAAAGTATTACTAATTTTATTTTGTAATTTTTTAATCCTCCAAAAATCCACCCCGTACAATATTACAATGCAAAAAATAGGACAAAACCGGGGATGTTTTAAAAATGCATCGAATCGCATAAAAAGTTGAAATAAAATTTGCAGGGTTCGAAAATATCCAATATTTATTATTAATATCAAAATATGGGATATTTATGATTATATATCCGATATATATTAAATGTTTGATATATATCTATTTTGTTAATAAACAGTTATATTCTATAAATACAAAAGTTATTTAATGCTTCTTAAATACTCCATAATGAAGTAAAATCGTTTCCGCACTTTGTCAATTACTATCTTTGTAAAAAATAATGAAATAAACACAAAAAAACTTACTCTTCGTAACAAAATTTTACTGACGCCATTAATGCCGGCAGAAGTGTTGCCATTTATGGATTAGAACTTACTATTAGGGAGTATGTTTTAACTCTACTCCAACGCCATCTACATTTGGGAAGTAGAAATACAGTAACAAACGCCAAAAATTACTTAATAATATAAAATGTTTAATCCATTTTTGTATTAATATATATCATAAAAAATCATTTGATATATATCAGATATATATCATGATATATATCCATTGATATATATCCTCGAACCCTGAAAATTCGACTCACCCTTAAAGTGCGCATTACGCCGATGAGCGCTTTTTTATTTTTTAGGTGGTGAAAACTACCCCTTATTACTAAAACCTTCAAAACTTACTTCACTTTCATGTTAAAGCTTAAATCAAGTTAAACTTGGCTCAAATAAGTTGAATAATAAATGTTTAATCTTTGAAATATTAGTTGAAGTATTTCAACCCTTAAAAACAACCCCTATTATGGATTATAAAAAAAATAATTAATAAATAAAATAGAAAAAATACGTATAATTACAATAAAAATGTATTGAAATGAAAATATATTTACAAAAAAATGTATTTGAGCTTTTAGAATGCTTCAAAAAATTGGGGTTTTAAGCATAACTCCTTTAGTTTTTGTGATAAAAAGTTCTTAAAAAAACCATTTTGGTGGTTTTTTCAAGAGCTATAAGGTCTTATATATTAAAACTGTTTAAAACACTTACTTTTTTTAAAGGGGTTAGTTTAAAGGGCTGAAACAAGGTAGTGCTCGTCTATCCACACGCGTTTTAAACGTTTATATCTTACTTAATTTCCGTCATACAGTAAATTAAAAAAGCAAAATGTTTGTAATTCAAAAAGCTACAATTTGTTACCTTGGTAATTTTTACGTATCTCCCTTAGGTTTCGAGTTATTTTGAAGAAAAGGTCATTTTTTTTTTAAAATTTAGAAATTTGATTTTCACTTTGAGCTCCATTTTTTTCAAAATTTAGCAATTTAAATTGGTTAAAATTTTAGAATGTATTTATAATACATAGATAATGAGAATTGAAAAAGGCTACTACTCATTTTGATTAGGGTGGTTAGGGGTTTGTTCTCGAAGATTTTTGCACTCAACAAATTTTGGTCCAACCTTATTTTAATCATAACTGACTCAATTTTATAATACATACCTTTTTTTAAAAAAGTCTTTGCAAATGCTTCAAAAAAGTTATTATTAATTTTCCTCGAAAAATACGTAGATTTTGCGTTATTTGCCTTTACACTCTGAAATTTTGTGTTTGATGAATAACAGCTAACCTTTAACAAACCACATCTTGGTTTGTATTGGTCCCACAGCAATTACAAAAAAATCATTATATCTTTTTCAATTTTTTTTTACAAAATTTGGTAAAAACTTTTTCTCCCGTTTAAATATCTGTTTTTTTAAAGTTGGTGAGCTTTTTGTGGGTTTAAATCTCTACTTTCTAATGGTGTAAAAAAATATACATTACTATGGTAAATGTTCCCAGAAAATGCAAAGAAACGAAAAAAACTCGAATCCGATTTTTTTAATCATTATGTACATTTAGTTGTTAATTATGGTAGTATATTTTGGTTTGCAATTTTTTGTTTATTAATGTAACATGAAATCTAACGTTTTTTGAGTAATTAAAGTGTAAATTTTAATAAATAGCTTAATATTGTCCATAATGATTAAAAAAAATCTGATTCAAGTTTTTTTCGTTTTTGTTTGGATTTTCTAAGAACATTTACCATAGTAATGTATATTTTTTTAGACCATCAGAAAGAATAAATTTAAACCAACAAAAAGCTCACCAACTTTTTTAAAAAGGCAGATATTTTGACGGGAGAATTTTCGATTAAAAATTATGGTGCTTTTTCGATATTAAGTTAAAATAAGATGAAAAAATAAAAAAATCAGTGTGTTTGGGACATAAAAAGGTAAGTTTTTACCAAATTTCGTGAAAACAATTTTTTTTCGTAAGAGATAAAAATAAAAAACAAAAACTTGGTTATTTGAATTTTTCACATAAATTTAAAGGTTATGTGTTTTATTACCTACAACTTTGCCATTTAACTTTTTTCCATAATATTTGTAGTTATGCCGGAAATCGAGATAAACCGTTGTTTACCCTTAAAAACTTACCCCCTTCCACTTCCCGACCTCAGATCGCTCGCAAATTATTTTGCCTTTCATTTTTGTTATTTTCTCTTCCTTTTTCAATGGGTTTCACTTTTTACCATTTTCAAGGGCTTTAGCCCTGGTCTAACTCTACAACGAAGACAACTAGAAACTTCTCTTATATAAAGGTGTTACCATATAACATATAACTATTTACATTTGTCATTATTATTAACGGGTAACGAAATATACTAAGTGACATAGAAATCCGAACACCCAGTTTAATGGATTTTATTTTAATAAAATTTTGTATAAGTACTTAATGAAGCATAATAAGTAAATGATTAAAATATTGCATTGCTTTAAAGCCATTTTACCTTTAATAATGTGTGGATGCACCATGCACCCCGATGTGTTACGCATTCTCCAATGCTTCTGATCAGGTGGTCAATGTCCTCCTGTGGTATCTCATTCCAGGCAATCACCAACTCCTCTCGAAGTGCTCCTAGAGTCTGAGGAGGACGTTGCAAATTGAGCAAACTCCTACCCATCATATCCCACACGTGTTCAATTGGGGATAAGTCGGGAGATCTTGGTGGCCATGGTAACAATGTGACATCATTATATTGAAAGAAGTCCGTTGTGACTCTTGCAACATGTGGTCGGGCATTATCTTGTTGGAAAGTTGGATTTGCCAGGGTGTCAAGATATGGTAAAAGATGGGGTTCTAGGGGTCATGTTACCTCTGATGAAGATTAGAGGTGACCTGGAACCATAAGCTATAGCACCCCAAACCATAACTTCAACAGTGTGATGAACATGTCTTTCAAAAAAACTGTGGATTCCTCCTTTCACCACGTCGCCTTCTAACCCTGGCTCGACCATCGTGCATGCCTAAACAAAATCGAGACTCGTCACTAAAGACAATACTGTTCCATTCCTGATCCCAGAGTGACCGTTCTCTGCACCACTTAAGGCGATTACGTCGGTGTTCTGGAGTTAAAGGGAGGACCCAGTGTGGTCGGTATGAAAACAGGCCAAAACTTCTCATTCGTCGGTAAACAGTTCACATGCCAATAGGTCTTCCATGTTCTGCAAACCATTCATTTGCAATGGACCTGGTAGTGGAGAAACGGTCCCTTAAAGCCAATAATCTTAGGCGACGATCTTCACGGTCTGTTGTTCTACGGCGGCGTCCAGTGCCCCTTGCTCTTCGCGTACGGCCTTCTTGAAGCCATGCCTGACAACACCTAACCACAGTGTCTACACTTCTTTGCACTCTAACTGCAATTTCCCGAAAAGAAAGTCCAGCTTCCCGAAGTCCCACTATACGGCCCCTCTCAGACTCACTAAGTTGACGAAATCGTACAGGTCTCCGTATTCTAGGCATCGTAACCAATCGTAAAGAATGTCAAGAACCAAAATCCGCCAAATTTGGATCTTTACTGCGGCTGCAATATTCATTTTTAGATTGTTAGTGAATTTTAAAAAAAGCAGGATAAAAACCGAAATCTCAGACTGATAAAGGCCGATTCTCATCTAAGCAGCATCAAGCAGCGCTTCGCAGCGCGGCATTTGCAGCATTTTTTCACAAACCATTCCCACCTAAGCAGCATTCTGCAGCACCATCGCTAAGGAAAGCAGCAATATAATATGCACCTTTCAAAGTAAAAGTATTTTATTAAGATTAAAGTGAATCAACATTGTCAGACAACTTGCTGTTGTAGTTATATTAGTAAGAAAAACTTAAAGAAAAAAAATTGGGTAAATATTGAGGTATCATGTTATTTTTTGTCAATGCTTTATTCCAAGGAGGTGAGTTTTATACCTAGTTTAAACCTGGTCTAACAGGATGAAAAAAGATCTACCAATATTATAGAATGTCTTCGGAAAAATTCAACCAACTATATGATCTTGCTTGTATTTTACTGACCAAGTAAAATACTGAATTTCGAATCAGCGTCAGTCCACTTCAGCACGTTCATAAGCAGCAATGACGCGTGGCAACGCTTATAGACGAACTAAAATTTTGCTGCGACGCGCAGCGACGCTCTGCTTAGATGGGAACGGAATCATATAATTACATGAAAACAAATATAGGCAGCATTTTGCTGCTCTGCGCCGCGCTGTGAGGTGCTGCTCCATGCTGCTTAGGTGGAAATCAGCCTTAAGGCTGCAAATTCCATTAATTGTAATTTTCAGTAAGATAAATAAATTCACCAAATTTTATTAAAATAAAACCATTTAAACTGGGTGTTTGGATTTCTATGTCACTTAGTATAGTATAAAAGCGTTCAACCCATGCGAAAGATAAAAAAAATTATATGTCTCTTAAACATTCTCGGTGCTACAACTAATATTTTCTTTCGCAAAGACGAAAAGTTAAGGGCACCATGGAGAAGTTTGTCAGCTAAAATATGACTTAGTTTTTTTTTCTGTAAGCTAAAAATATTGCAGTTACTTGTAACATAATCAATCGAATTTCTTGTAAAACCCGTCACGAAAACTAGGCACCTGAACAAACTGATTCCGACCAGAAGGGTAGTTTAAATTAAAGTTAAAAATTTGCGAATACTCTTAAGAAAATTACCGCTGCGTCACCTTTCGACGACAGAAAAAAGTAATCTATTATTTAAGATTAAAGTTAATCCCTATGTGTTATAGAGTGCTGTTGGTAAGTCTGTATTAGTAATGAATGAGATCCTTAAATTTTGTAAAAAAAAGACAGTTCTGGGCCGTTGAAAATTTTAAATGAACTGTATCTTACTAGTTTATCTTATTTGTCATTGCTTTCTATTCCCAAGTGTCCAGGAACTCAGAGGATTTCTATCCTGTTGTTTCTGGCGCAAACTCTCTTAGGTCATATAGGCACTCCATCGTGATTTTGGATGTAAAACTATGAGAATTTAGGGCAGCCTGACTATCTGAGAGAATGCCTAAGTTTTAGTTGTTATATCCCTTTCTCAAATTATCTTAAACACATGCTTAGATAGCGTAGATTTTAGCTAAAATATTCTAAAAATTAAGACATTTCCGGCTGTTTTTACTAATTTACTAAAAAAAATGAAACAGTAATAGTGATTTTAGTATTAGTAACATATCTCCTGAATTACAAGACTAGCGAAGAAAGCATCAAAGCTACAAAGCTAGGGAACTTATATAAAAAGCAATACAAGTTTTTTATGGGGTTTTGAAGGTCGACTGTCGCCAAGGGGTACATGAAAAATTTAATTTCTAATAAACCTGACGTATCAAAAAGCATTCACAACTGCGGACTGAGCATTAACAAGTACAGAATATCCACATTTGTCTCTAGCGTCTTCATCGACCGTCGGCAGCAACATTTTAACATTTTTAAAGAATAAACCTATTAAAAGTTTATAGTCATTACCAAATAGTTAATAATTCGCTTTAATTTTATTGGAGTATTTGTACTATCAAGTCTAGTACAGGCTTCTTAGCGACTGAACCTGAAAATGGCAGGAAATTTGTTTGTTGGCCAATAAAAACTAAATAAATAAATCAAAAACTCTTCGAACCCAATTGAAATATTTATGGAACGTCTCTCGAATAACTATTTACCTTCGTTCAAGAATTTAACGTGAGTTAAGAAATACGTCGACGCCACGGTGGATGTTGCTATATGCGAAACAGAGATTACATTATAAGTTTGCCGTTAAGGACCCCGCAATTTTCTTGTGAAAAATGGGGTTCGGTCAATTTTGTTTTCAAACTTTGCATACTGATAGTTCTCAACACGCTGATCAAAAGTCGCCATGGTCACAAAAATAGGTTGGAGGGTAACACGTGGCCATATAGCTGGCTGTGGAATGGAGTTCATGATATAATGGTTTCGCCCCCGGTCAACAGGGAAGTGGAAGTTTTGGGTCAGATTGGTGTCTGGAGTCAGGGAAGGAGGTGCTGGGGGGGTACATACCCCGTAAGAAATCCAGGTACAGGGGATGTCAGGCTGTAGCTCTCTAACTATATAATTCGCTACAATTCGACAACACTATCAAAAAAGCAATTGATCAAACTATCAGTCAAAATCATCCCCAGTGACCTTTGAGGGTGATTTTAGGAGGTTTGGGCGGTTTTAGGGTTTTGTGTCCGTGGAGACTTTTGATCAGCATGTTGAAAACTATCACTGTAGAAAGTTTAAAAACAATTCGCCAAAACCCATTTTCCATAAGAAAAATCTCTTTGGGGGGTTGGGGGGTTTTCGGGTTTTGTGTCCGTGGAAACTTTCCATCAGCATGTTGAGAACTATTACTATGCAAAGTTTGAAAACAATTGGCCGAAACCCATTTTCCATAAGAAAAATCCCCAGTGAATTTTGAGGATGATTTTGGGGGAGGGGGTTGAATGGTTTTCGGGTTTTGTGCCTGTGGAGACTTTTGATCAGCGTGTTGAGAACTATCACTGTACATAGTTTGAGAACAATTGGCCGAAACCCATTTTCCATAAGAAAAATCCTAGTTACTTGGAGGGTGATTTTGAGGGGGTTGGGGGGGTTGAAAACTATCAGTATGCAAAGTTTGAAAAAAATTGACTCAAACCCCTTTACCATAAGAAAATTGTGGGGTCTTTTAGTCAGAGAATACCTAAATCGATTTAAAAATTAAAAGTGAAATTTATCATTTGAAGAATAAAAAGAAAAGGTTAGAGAATAAATGCCATCATTGCAACTGCAAATAGCTGAATTAAAAAGAAAAGTCTAGATTTTTAAAAATATTTAGTTATAAGTTTACCATTTTTTATGGCAATATTTCAGTTATATACCTGGACTATTACATATTCAAGCAAGAATCGCCCTTCTAGACTTAATAATTTATTTTCCAAAGTTAGTTATGCATTCATAAAATTTAGAAGTTAAAATTATTATTATTTAAGTATTTTTTAATTTTACATGTTTACTGATTCGCAGTAATTGCTTTCTTTAAAAAAAATATTTTTGGGTCAAACAAAAATTGTCTAGAATTTTGTTTGAACATACTTGCATAACTAAAATATTGCATATAAAATAAAATGGTGACGTCGGCGTCGCGACTACATATAACTTAATGTTCTGATATAAAATAAATATAATAAGTTTCTTCTTTTCATAATAAAAAATACAAAGTCAAAATTTGAATTGAATTAAAATGATCATGGAAAACTCGGAAAAAGGAATTTGGTACAAACTTCCTAACAACCCTGAAGTAGTTAACTACTTATTTTTGACTAGATGAAAAGCCTGTCTCCGCCAGGCGAGAGACAATATTAAGTAGCCTCTGTCTCCGTAAAACGCCTTCCGTACGGCTAACGGTAAAAAAACACTTTTTTGCTCCTATTTTTGTCCCGGGGGCGAAATTCAAAAAACGGGCTTCGTTAGGTTCTAGCCACTGCTAAAGACTACTGTGCCAAATTTCATGATTTTAGCCCAAGCCATAACTTCAGAATCACGTGGACAGACAAATAAAAAAATATATATACCTACCTACATATAAATATATATATATATATAATATATATAATATATATATATATTATATAAAAATATATATATATATATATATATATATATATATATATATATATATATATATATATATATATATATATATATATATATATATATATATATATATATATATATATATATATATATATATATATATATATATATATATATATATATATATATATATTATATATATATATTATATATATATTGGAGGTTGAGAACAATTAATATGTACTCCGCAAAAAAATGCCTATTATGCCTCGTCTGTTTGCTGCAAAGTCTAGCCTCGTCTTTACTAGACAATTTTTCGTCCTTAATACATTATAAACATTTTTTATAACGCAGTTCTTTTTAAAATAAAAACAACTCAGGAATTAAATGATTACCATTTTGCTCTTCTTAAACCACTGATGCTACTCATTGGCCTTGTTTACACGGGGTGGACCAAATTTTTAGTTCGAGGTCTAAATGACGTTACGCGTATTTTTTTTCTGGTGTAAACACATATTAAAACTTGCTACTCAAATTTGTTCCGTCTCAGCTAGGATAAATAAAATATTATTTTCTTTGATGTAAACACGTCGGCCATCTTTGGTGGACCAAAGTGACAGCTTTAATATTTGACAGTTCGCGTCCCGCAAGAAATAAGGCCAATTCCATACAAAATATTTTGGTTTTTATGTTTTTGAAATTCTGTAGGTATTTATCTCAAACTTTTCACATAATTAATTTCATCATATACAGTGTGTACATAAAGTATGGAACAAATTTATTTTTTATTTTTTTGCTTAAGCAAAGCAAAAAATTAAAAAAAATTCAAAGATGTCAATAAAAATTTTAAATTGCGTATTTTTTGACATAAAATATAAATATACAGGGTGACTCATGTAGTAGATATGCGTCATCGATGATTTTTTTTAATAGAAATCCCCATATTTAATTGCAGATTGTAATCTCCAAGAAGAGCTGATTTCAAAAACATAAAACATTTATGGTTTTAGGTGGCAGTTTCGTAGTTCCAGAGTGTTAAAGAGTTGTGAACATAATATATGGAACAAATTCATTATTTGTTAAAGCAAAAAAACACTGAAGGTTTTCTTGAATATGTAAATAGTAATTTTAAATTGTGCATTTTTTGACATAAAATTTGAATATACAGCGTGACTCATGTAGTAGATACGACGTTATCGATGATTGTTAAAATAGAAACCACCATTCTTTGGCGCAGATTTATAATCTTCAAGAAGAGCCAATTTTAAAAACACAAAATACTTATGGCTTTGTGTAGCAGTTTCGTAGTTACAGGGTGTTAAAGATTTGTGTACATAATGATTTCTATTCTTTGCGAAGTAGATAATGCATAAGTAATTTAATGATATTACTCAAAAACTTGAAAAAAAAAACTGTCAAAGATTTAAGAACTTTGTATTTTTAAAATCAGCTTGTTCTTGAAGATTATAAATCTGCAATAAAATATAGGGGTTTCAATTTAAAAAAATCGTCGATTACATCATCTACTATACGAGGCACCCTGTATATTTTTATTTTATGTAAAAAAATGCGCAATACAAAATTATCATTTACGTGTTTGAGGTAATTTTTAATGTTTCTTTGCTTTAACAAATTTGCTAAGAGACTGTTCTCGGACATTGTTTACATTATGCAAATTATTTGCAAGTTATTTCAGACACAAACTCGTGCAAGTTTTACTTGCTCGTGTAAACTACGCTTAAGAGGTAGTCAGTGTCAGTTTAACTTTGTCACATACGATAAAACCTTTGCAATAATTTTTATCAACAGGAATCATGTATAGCAATGATTTCGCCAGTGTATCTTTATAAAATAATTATGTAGAAGATTTTGAGTTTTTTGTTTTGATTTTTATGACAGCCCACGAAGGATTGATGCCTAAGTACTAGAGTACCGAGGGTGTCGGATTTTTTGATGTTTAATTCATTTTTTCCTAATTCCGTCAACGTTGTCCAAGCACTGGAAAATGCAAGTGTTGCAATTTTACAGCACCTTTTAGAAAACGTAGTGCCACCACGGACGTTATTTTAAATAACTACACTAGAGTCCCGCTAATCCGAACTAATTGGGACTGACCCCTGTTCGGATTAGCGAAAATTCGGATTAGGCGGAATTGTGTCAAATAATGCCATATTATTGTCTTTTTAAAGCATATTTAGCGTCCTATGTGTAAAATATTAAATATACTTTTTCTAGTTCTAAAATTTAATGAAAGTAATTTTTTTTGTCCAGACCCTGTTCGAATTGGGCGGATTTTCGGATTAGCGGGACTCTAATGTACTACCCAAATATGTCTCCTCGGCTGGGGATTGAACCCGAGTCGCCAGCGTGGCAAGCAAAGACTCTGTCCACTATACTATGGTACTAATAATTTAAAGACGTGTTTAGTCGTCCGCAAATTGCGGACGTTTATCCTGTTAGTTTATTCGTCCACAAATTGCGGATGCCATTATGAACGTTGCAGCTTTCAACATCGCGGATTTCGCATATTTACAGCAACAACACAACAACAAAACAAAAAAATACGAAGTAGCTTATGGAACCCAAAATACCTAGGCGCAATAATTACGTTAGTTCTGGTTTGCAATGTTTTTAGCGGCAATTCAGTTGCAGACGCCAAATCCTAATCTACAGGGTGTCCCCCAATATATGGACAATCTCTCGGAATCTAATAGAAAACCCAAAAATATTACGACAAGTTCTCATAAACTTTTTTCCTACGAGCCTTCCCTACGGAGATATAGGTAAATAACGGACTAAACTGAAAATCGTTTCTTTTAAATAACTTTAAAAATACTTGGCGTAATTTAATATTTTTTTAATATGATGCTTACTAGATAAGTCTTCTTAAAATGAACCTATTAGATCATATTTGGCTTATTTAGTTTGCCAGGGACGGACTAGCTCTGACACAATAATAGCATTTTTTTAACACCCTGTATGATAAAGGCTCAACAATATTATTTTTGGATAGCTTTAACCTTAAACTAAAAAAGGTATTCTTTAGTGACATCGATAAAATCAACGTTTTACGAGAAATAAAATATCATGTTTGGTATTTTTTTTACATTATACAGGGTGTTTTTTAATTGTACGTCAATATTTAAGGAGGCAATTTTTGAGTCCATTTTAAGAAGGAAACTTAATATGAACGTATGTCCTAAACGTCTTAACTTTTGAGATACAAGGTGGTCAAATTTTTAAAAATAAATCATTTATTATTAATATCTGTAATACCACTTTAGATATTTTAATGAAATTTGGAATACATGTACTATGCATCAAGAAGCATTGTTTACTGTACCACATTTTGGTTATTGATATGCAGGTCAAATTCTGTTCGAACGCCACTGGTGGAAATAAAAAATGTGGCACACTAAAAAATGCTTCTTGATACATAGTACATTTATGCCAAATTTCATTAAAATATCTAAAGTGGTATTACAGATATTAATAATAAATGATTTATTTTTAAAAATTTTACCACCCTGTATCTCAAAAGTTAAGACGTTTAGGACAAACGTTCATATGACATTTTCTTCTTAAAATGGACCCAAAAGGTGCTTTTCTAAATATTGACGTACAATTAGAAAACACCTTGCATAATGTAAAAAATACCAACCATGATATTTTGTTTCTCGTAAACAGTTGATTTTATCAATGTCAATCAAGAATACCTTTTTTTTAGTTTAAGGTTAAAGCTATCAAAAATCATCTAAAAATAATATTGTTGAGCCTTTATCATACAGGGTGTTAAAAAATTGATATTATTGTCTCAGAGCTAGTCCGTCCCTGGCAAACTAAATAAGCCAAATATGATTTAATTGGTTTATTTTAAGGAGACCTATCTAGTAACCATCATATAAAAAAAAAAATAAATTACGCCTAGTATTTTAAAAGTTATTTAAACAAGAACGATTACCAGGGCGTCCGTTATGTACCTGTATCTCCGTAGGGGAGGGTCATAGGAAAAAAGTTTATGGGAACTTGTCATAATATTTTTAGGTTTTCTATTAGATTCCGAGATATTGCCCACATATTCTGGGACACCCTGTATATGTCGTCCGCAAATGTCGGATCCCAAGGAAAACAACATAATTGGCCGCACATGCGGATCTCTATCCCCAAAGGATAAACGTCTGCCAATCACTACGGCGGACGCCATGTTCCACATGACAACAAATTCGCAAGTCCATAATTTAAACGATAATTATGTCGTATACAGTGTTCTCTAGATTC
The DNA here is from genome assembly GCA_019359885.1 of Listronotus oregonensis. Taxonomy (NCBI): domain Eukaryota; kingdom Metazoa; phylum Arthropoda; class Insecta; order Coleoptera; family Curculionidae; genus Listronotus; species Listronotus oregonensis. The sequence goes on along the minus strand of JAHBCN010000108.1, from coordinate 71,600 downwards.
TTTAAAATTTTATAATATTTTTACTCTTACATGGTACTAATAAATAATTTAAATGGTAATTATGCTGTACACGGTTTTCTCTAGATTTTTTTAAAATTCCATAATATTTTGACTTACATTTTATCTCTTACATGTTTTTAATAATAATATAACAGCTTGTCATAAAAAGAAATTATTTGGTTTTAAATTAGCGAAGATAATTCACAACACGCTATAAATTTCAAAATTTCTGGTCTATGTAACCGTATTGTTCTCCACAAAAAAATCAAGTGGGACAGACAGACGTAAACCGAATATGACAGTAGATAATAAAGTTCTATATTGTTTTCTCTCGTTGCCTTTAACCAGTGTAATTTATTCCCATTCTTTAATATAGCACACTATTGAAAAAAGAAGAAATACACTGGGATTTTAAACTAGGAAAAAACTACTTCTGAATTATACATTGTTATTATTCTTGGGACATAGTAAACTGCTCTAAATATTGGAAAATTCTTAAAAATTCTTCTTTTTATTGATATGTTGTATTATTCTTTAAAAATCTAGGATGTTTCTTATTTCTTTAGTTATAACTTGTTTTTATAATTTTATTTTAACTCTTTGGGTTGGTTCTCTTTAGTTTTGGATTCATCTGCTTAGGTGAAATTTTATAATCTAGAAAAATTATTATGTTCACCAGCACTAAAATAAATTATGCCATAAACAAAACTGTACTGTTCATTATTTCAAAGTAACTTTTTTCAAACTTTGATAAAGTAATTAATTAAAAATAATGATAATAAATATTTAAAATGGGTACTTCCTAATGATCTTATTCCCAAAATGTTCATCGAACCCAGTACATTCGTTCATTTTGGATGGTTTTAAATAGTTTGGTCTTAATATTTCATTTTAAAAATGTATTACTTATACTTTACAGGTAGGACAAATTTACCATTGTTTCTCTTTTTGCTGGGGTTAACATACTTGCGATGTCAAATACTTTTAATGTTTTACAATGTATTATTTAAGTTTTCAAATCGTTTCTGCTCACATTTAGGTCATGAATTTACAATTTCGGGTTTTTCTTATTTTCTTATTTATTATGAAAAATAATAAAAAAAGGTTTTGGCATCTCGAAAACTTGAAGAGATACGAGGTTGGTTAAATAAAGACAAAGTTGCGAAATTTGATGCTGATTAAAACTCCACCTTAAAAGTTAAAAAATTTCAAATACTTTCGAAGACTTTTGGAAAAAAAAAAGAATATTTGCGATTTTATTATTTTTATTCTAGTACTCTATTTGAATAGAAATAACAAAATAAATTTCAAATTTTCATTGCTACTTTATCTGTTCTACAAGACAGTGTTATTAGATTTACACACCGACGTTTCGTCATTGAGCTACCATCATCAACTTTGTTTCTTTAAATACGGCCCTGGATTTTTTATTACGGCTTTTAAGAGCTTTTAAGATCCCAAATCCAATGATGTATGGCACTTACTCAAAAAATTCATTTTAATGTTTTTTTAGTAAGATCCTTCCAAAAATCTATTATCTGTCTCTCTCTAACACATAATTTCTTATGGAAATTGCCATTAATATAAATTGTTCGAATAAGTGCGATACACCATAATTAGACATCGGATTATATGCATTTATATTTATGCAAATGCATAACACAATATTTTTATAGCGCATTGCATATTTAAGTACTTTTCTTTTGATAGTGCTTATTTTATTAAGCTTTGAGCAAAAAAAATATATTTTATTTAATTAAAATTTATTAAAGAATAATAAATATCCAAATAAATTTTAATATAAAATTATAAATATTGTTAAAAAAATATGGAATTACAAATAATTTAGGTTAGATGGTAATATAGGTATATTTAAGTTACCAATATTATATATCAGGTGTTTTAAATAAAATTAGAAGCACAGGTAAAACAATTTTAAAATCAAAATATCCCTAGCCTTATTAAACTGAAACGTTTAATTTTTATTTATTTACATATTTTTTTATAGAATAAGTTTAGTTTCTATTACTAGAAAAAAAAAGTTACTTAAAATTTCCTTAAAATTAAATAAATACAATTTTCCAATAATGTTTACTTCAAATATTTAGTTATAAATCAAGAACCGGCTAAAGGATGATTTGTCGTATTTTATAGTTACATTGACATAATTGGGCTATTTTACTGCCCTATTTTAAATTTGTTTGCTTTTTTCCTATAAAAATCATAGTAAGCAATACTACATCCCAATTTTTCGTATGTTTTTTTTTGTTTTATGTATGCCATCATTTTAGGTTTCTTGATAAGTGGTTTAGCGGTCAGAACCACAGACATTAGGTACTAACAAAACATTTTTAAAATAATTTATCTCTTGGGCGATTTATCTAATTTTTTTTTACTTTTCGTTTTTTCAAAAAAATCCTGGTAGTACCACACCCCGTTTAAAAAAATAGTGTTTTAAAAATAATGGAATTTTGTGTTTTAAATATTGTTTGTACTATTGGGTCTTAATATTTTTTGGCGATATCTTTTCGTAGAAAGAAAAAAATAATTGTAGGAAATCATATTACCCAATTTTATCAAATTATCTAAAAAATTGTTGGGAAAAGGTCTTAAAAAATGTTCAAGTTATAGGTTTGTGATATTCGATCATCGTCGAGTAGGTAATGACCTCCGGGAAGTTTAATAATTTTTCTCTATTTAAAAAGGTAATCGAAAAAAATAATTTAAAAAATTAGGGAAAACCCAGTGACCAAACTTAGCCATATCTAATATAAAACTGGTTGGTAATGATTCTTAAATGTTCTATTGTGTGTCAGAGGCGTACGATAATAGTTTTTTAGAGAGTCGAGTAAAAAATAATGTGAAAAGAACTCGTTAACCAATTTTAATTAATTGTTTAATTAAATTTATTTGAAAGGTTTTCAGTATTGGTAAATTAAAGGAGTTATGTTGTACGGTATTAAAATGTTTTAGATGATTAAAATTATAAAAAAATTAACACATTTTTTTTCTTTGGACAGTCCACGAAGGTTTTAAACCGTTCCGTGGGTGTCGTTAGTGAAGAAAGAGGTAGTTTATTAACACGAGACTTAAAAAGTTTAGAGATTTGAAGGAAAAGTTATACATCTGCATACAGCAAGTTCCACAGTCTGGACTTTCTAAGGTTAAAAAAACGAACAAAATGAGAAGTTTGAAATCTCTCCAGATGGATTGTAAAGGGATGCATAAAAATGGCACTACGTATTGCTATTTTGGGAGCTGCTAGAGGAGGAATTATATTGGATAATTCTTTGAAGCAAAAGCGGTGGAATTACCTATAAAAGAGCGACAGATTGCATACAACTCGTTGATGGGCAAAAACAGAAAGCATTTCTGTAAGAGTGAGTCGAAACACTCTTCTTTTTATGGAGTCAAAAATGCTAAGAGTTGTGAGAGAAGCCACTTCCCAGACATAAGAACAATATGCTAATGTGGGTCTCATTTGGGATACATACACAGTATACAGATTAGAAGGGAAAAATTACTTTCTGGCTGGAAAAAGGAATTCGAGCTATTTGGAGTGAAGGGTACTATCGTCAGCAAAACCATGAATATGATTGATTGTGGACGTTAATCTTTGATTTGAAGAAAAAACAGAGTTGGTGCCACTACTAAGCCCTGAAGCACCCACGCACTAATTTGGTGAAAACAGGAAGAGTGACCCTCTAAAATAACTGATATACGTTGATTAGAAAGGAAACTGTAGAGCCAAAAACAACGCTTAGGTGAAAGGCCGTAGGAAAGAAGTTTAGGGAGCGCATCACCTGGTTAAAAGCTTTGGATATGTCAAAAGCAACGATCTGGGATTCACCAAGAGACTCAAAGGACTTCCAGTTGTGTGAGGCACAGAAAAAAGATCTGCTGTAAATCTTTTGTGGTGGAATCCGTACTGTCTGTTATGTAAAATTAGGTGTTTTTCTAAATACGGGATTTTCCATTACCTTACAAACACTTAAGACATATAAGTCTATAGGGAGAGTTTTGTATCCTGCTGGTATGCCATCCGGCCCAGAAGATTTTTTGGTGTTTTTTTAATATAGGCCTGATAGGCATTTTTTTACATCAAAAATGAAAGATTCAAGAAACTGGTCAACAGTGACAATTACTTCCTAAAAAGGAATTTTGTCGGTGTATCACTTTTCCTTTGAATTTTCACCAGTAAAATAATGTATAATTTAAAAACATTGCTATAGTCGCCTTTCACTTAATCAGATAGGTAAAATCGTAGATCTTTAACTTTAAAAGGATAACAAAATTTAAAAAATTAAGCAATCACTAAACTGAGCCTGAAAATAAAATCAGAACGAAAACCTAAGCAAATATCAAAATAACAATAGGACTTATGGATATTAATTGGAATAGAAATAGCCATTAAAACAACTTTTTTAACAACAGTTTAAAAACTCGATATTTTAGATAGTGACACATTTGCAAAATGTCAGAAACAATATCAAAGTAAAAATCTAAATTTTTGTTGAATAGTTTTTGTAAAATAGTTTTTTTTTTAAGTGGAAATATTTTTATCCTGCTTTTGTACTTTAAAAAATCTTATATACAGAATTATATGCTGCATCACATGGAAAGCTTGTTTTTCTTGGATTTATTCGAAAACTGTATTCCTGAGAAAGGTTGGTACATAAGAAAAAAGGCCTAATTTTTTTTTGGTGAAATGTACGGAAAGCTCAAGCAATATCAAAATGTGTTTCTGCAAAATTAAATTTTAGTAGTTATCATAGGTTATAAAAAATAGTATTCAGTTGTTTACGTTACGTTTTAATTATGGTATATTAAAAAGAGTTTTAATATAAAGAAAATTCCCATATAATTTAAAAAATTTATAATTTTTGCACTGTACATTTCACCCAAAATTTGATAATTTCCATAGTATTTTTTCATATCATGATCTGTGGAAAATCTATGTTACAAAAGTTTTTTTTTGTTGCAGAGGCCAAGTTCAGGTATTAATGGAAAATGGTAAATGTGCGAATAGAAACGAAACAGTACCTTTAGTTCAAGTGAGAAATGTGATAGACTATATGCCTCAGTTAAAATATATGTTAAATGACATGGTAACTGAAGTAGCGGCAAAAAGACAAAGAAATAGCTAGGGGTCAATTATTTGGAGGCCACCATGGACAGATGATGAGCCACCTAATTTTGAAGTGCCGCCTAAAATGGATGACTCACCAAACTTTGAATTACCGCCTAGTTTTGAAATGTTTCATGAGTTTCAAAAAAGATACGAAACTGTGACTGAGCTGGAAAAGTTGGCAGAAAGTTATATTAGTAGCGCTATTGGGGGAATGGGCGACACGTATTGGGATCACATGTCCAATTACCTTATAAACGCTACTAGCATCATTCAGTATCATTTGGAAAATAATCGGCTAAAGCAAGGGCATTTGGAAACGAAAGTCGATAATGAGTTCGACTCGAGGGATCCACGTTATAACTGTTATTGGTGAGAATGGGCACTTAAATTTATTTTACAAAGTTTGTTCCTATAAAAGTGTATAAAAAAACCTTATAGACATTATTAAAGTGAAAGTACAGCGTATTTTAACATATGGTTTGTGCTAATGATTTATTTTTTTACGTTTTCAACAATCTCTAAGAACTGTGCATATGGTGAGATTTGACACAGATATTTCTATTTAAATTAATTATTTTTTAAACTTCAAAATTTGACCAATCACTTGTCATTTGTTTTTTATTTTAATTTTAAACTAAACGTTCTCCTAAAATAAATCTCCTAAATTATTTAGTTGTTTTCTTGGTATTCCGATTCCTTATAATCTATATCATATTTATAGAATTTACATTTGTAATAATAAATAAAATCATTCAGTTTTACGGCGTTAGAGCTAAATTATTTGAAAATGTCAATTTTCTAATTAATCAAAAGTAATAACCCAATACAAAAACAGTTTTAAATTATAAAATGACAGGAATAAAGAATTATTATCTTACATAAGACCAAACCTTTCTTAGCCTGAACAAGTAAAGAATAGTACTTTTTAAATATGGACTTCGTCAAAGTAGCGTTACTCTCACCTTAAGGGATTATTTCTTGACAAGGTGGTGACCTCGCCGAATAATAATCCCTGAAGATGCTTTTAAATTTTTTTTTCTAAATAAATTTGTTAAACTATTTATTTTTGTGTTTTATGCATTTTTTTTGTTTAGTGACAAGCTACAATGAAACGTTGCAAGTTATACATTATAAGTAATTTATTTTAAATGCGAGATATAAAAAATAAATGTCATATTTTAAACATGCCGTTTACTCTGTATAGTTTTTTAGAATCTCACAAGGCATTTATTTAATTATTTAATAGTTCTGGTCTTGATACACAATTTGCTAAAGCAACGGTTATTGTACAGTACATGTAAACTGTTTTATAATTTTGTAATAATTATTGTATAGTTAATTTAAAGAAAAATATCTGTCCATAGCATCCATTACTATAATTATTTATTTTAGATAAACAGTATAAGATAGTTAGCTGTTAAATTAATGTGAAATGTCCAGGGTAGGGGATAAATTAGAACTTGTAATCCGAAAAACCTTATAAATAAATAGTTTTTTTCTGTTTTCTTTTTCTGCAATGTTTTTTGTGATCTGATCATTATAAGTAAAAAATGATTTTGTTCACCTCTGCCTGTGATACACCAGGAGAATTACAGATCAGTATTTTGAAAATCTTAAGCTCGTTTTAGCATTTTTGTTTACTTAAAACTGTCTTTATGATCAGAGACTTTTATTCCCAACATGCTATCCCAAGTATTTGTGTGATGTTATGTGATAGATTGTTTTGTACATAGTCGTAATTTTTATATTTATGTGTATTGTTTCTTTTCGTGTAGACTTGTTCTAATCAAAAATTGATATAAGTAAGATGTTTAACCGTATGCAGATCTGTTACCCTTAAAGAAATATAGTCATATGTAATTCGGTGCGCTGATCATTTTCCTAGAGGTATGACCGTTTTAACTCTTCTTATTCGTTTTTTCGCTATCAAAATTACAACATATTTTTTTGATATTTAAAAACCAACAGGTTCGTATGTTTATAACAGGCCTGATAAAACAAATAATGCTAGGGGCTTGGGGTACACTAATTTTACTTTTTGTCTAATGATTAATTAGACTGGACTGTGGAACTTTTGGCCTGCAGAGGTTTTCCCAACAAACCTCCAAATCTTTAAGATATGTTAAAGAAAAATTTAATGTTATTGAATCTAAAATGTGGTTATAAACTAGAATAATTTAGGTAAATTATTCTTTAATATTGTATAAAAGATAATATTTTATTAATATTAATTGGAAACTAGATAAGAAAAAAGCAATTTATTTGCTTTTTTAAATTTTTGCTTTAAAATCGTAATATTTGTTGAATATATTGACTTTAAGCTTCTGTAACTCCTTTTTAGATTTTTCGTCGATTATTTTAAAGGGTCAAGCCTTTAGTGTTTTCTGTCTCGTCACTAAGGTGCCTTAATAAAAAATGTTTCATTATAACTTGTAGGAAATGCCCGTTTATGGAAAAGAAAACATATTTAAAATGTCATCAAAATACTCTTTATCTATTCTTGGGTTAAGGAATTGCATTTCTGTGCATAATTTGATTGGTGGAAAAATAAAGGGCATGGTAAAATTATCAAGGCTCTACTGAAATCTGACACTGCGGACCTTATCAGAAAACAAATCGCAGTAGATCAGTCGGCATTAAACGCTATAAATTAGTAAAATAGTTACATTACATTACTAACCTCTCACCCTACACTGTGATCAGAAACTAAAAAGTTAAAAATTTGAAAAATCTTAATTGACTAAGTTGTAGTCCTCACAAATTGCATTTTCTTCATCCCTGTATGCCACAATAAATACATTTTGGATAAATATGAACGAAAATTATGTTCCATTCCACATTTTTAACAAAAGTTAAGGTTGTTCGAAGTTAAGAGGTTAGATAAAACGAACTTTTATTTCTCAATGATGATATGTTTATTTCCTGAAAATGTTTTGTATTGTTTGTCGACTTCTGTCCTAAAAGGTGTTTCAGTTTATAAATATTCCTCCGGTGGTGTCAAACCATATTTAAATAATTAAGTTTTTAGACGCTATGCGAGGTATGGTTTCCAGTTTAATCTCCTTTTACACTTTAGTGATTAAAAAAAAAACATCATTTTTATATTTTAAGCTTTTATCTATCTCTTTACTCGATATATCTCTTAAAGTATAAATAAAGCACACTTATTTTGTAAGAGACGTAATATGACTGGGTATTTTATAAAAGTTTAAATTATCGTTATGAAAAAAATGTGAAGGTAAGCCAAACTTATTGGTTTCACTAATAGATGACGATCTTTTTTCATAGCTCACAATCTCTATAAAGTTAAATATCTTACCTTTAGCCAGTTTTTGTTTAAAATTTTCCAATAGTAATCGTCTGTTTAGTTCAAATTTTGATGTATGTGCACCTTTTTTTAACCTATGTACATATAATACATGACATTAATTTTTTTATGCATCAAGACCTTGGAGTAAAGTTGTTATTTTAAGTAGATTTTTTGTAAAAAAAAATTAGATTAGTTAATTCATTGTACGCAAATTGTTTTACATAATGTGGTATAGTTAAGATGTAAAGCATTTTGTATAAATATTTTTTTAAAATGTGCTGCTCTATTCTCGTCAGCTGAACAGCTTCGATAGAACGAGATTACCCAATTTTTTCCAGTAAATAAACCAAAAATTCTACTTTTAAGTATTTGTTCATGAGCGTTAGTTAGTTACTTCATGGATATATCAAACTGAATGATTACTATGTAAGAATGTAGTATATTGTATATAAATAAATTATTTTACCTTTTTCCATCAAATTTTTTAAGGACCTCTGATTATAAAGACTTTTGACTGCTATTTCCTGTATTACCTTTCTGTAGGTATTTTGAGAAAAAACATAAATATCTACAATAAAACGATACCTATGTAATCTTAAGATTTAAAATAAAAAATCAATTTTTGGCTCTCTTTTATCAGACCATTATTGCCTTTTAGTGTTTACCGTTAATAAATAATGTTTGTGTAAAAAGTCTATAATTTCAATTTTTTTCTTATATTGTTACATTTTTCTCTGGCAAGTTTGTTTGATACTATTAGTAGACTTAATGTTACTATATGATGTAAATAGACAAACATTACTCAAATACATCTTTTAAGTTCTATTACTAAGTTTAGTGTAATTTATTTATTTTTCCCATTGGGCTGTCTACCGGATCAGAGAGGCACGTGCCACCTGTATCAATAAACATAAACATAAAAGCGGCGTAACAGTGTGCGGAGTTTAAAAAGCGAAAACACTCGAAACGGACTTACGCTATTCTTGGCAAATCATCCTAATGTGCTTTGTTAATAAGTTGTTGATAAGAAAAAATGTTAACACGTTAAAAGCGCCAGTCCTTTTTCTAAACGTTGACAGATTTGTTTATTAATTACTAAACCCAGGAAATAAACAATAAACAACTAAGAACATAAAGAAACAAAAAATTTGGCTGTAAACAAATCTCTTTATTTGATTGGTACCACGAATTCCCAAAGTTCCCAATTAACAGTTATACCCTTGATTAATCTTCCTCTTCCAACAGCTGTCCCTGTTTCTCATAAAATGTCCGATATAATTTTTAAAGTCAAACAGATCAAGCGTATTCTTTCTTCTCTTAATACTAAAAAATCGTCTGGGCTGGATGGCATACCAGCAATCGTCTTAAAAAAATGTGCTCCCGAGCTTGCACCCATCCACTCGCCTCTTTCAAACTCTTACGGCACGGGCATTTTCCAGGAGAGTTGGAAAGCTGCGCGTGTGCAACCGGTCCCAAAAAGGATCCAAAACTCTCCCCTTTCCCAAATATAGACCTATATCTCTTCTTTCAGTTGTTTGCAAAGTAATGGAAAAATTCATTAATTCCCAAATCTTAAAGTATCTGGAAAAACATAAGATCTTACATGATAGACAATATGGATTCCGTCACAGTAGATCCACAGCTGATCTTCTTTCCTTTGTCTCACACAACTGGAACAAGTCCCTTGAGTTTCTTGGTGAATCCCAGATCGTTGCTCTTGACATATCCAACGCTTTCGATTAGGTCTGGCATGATGGGCTTCTTAACAAACTTCCTTCTTACGGTCTTCCACCTAAGCTTTGCTCTTGGCTTTCCAGTTTCCTTTCTAATCGACGTATATCAGTTAGTGTAGATGGTCATTCCTCCAGTTTCTACCAAATTAATGCCGGGGTGCCCCAGGGCTCAGTGCTGGCACCCACGCTGTTTCTTCTACACATTAACGATCTTCTCTCTTCCACAATCAATCCCAGTCATAGTTTTGCTGACGATAGTACCCTCCACTTCTAGTATTCAATTTCATAAGCCACCGTGTGATTCTGATTTGGAAAAACAAGCGCAGGTCAATGCAGATATCTCTTTCACAAGACCTCAAACTTATTTTGGAGTGGGGCGCCAAAATCTTGTTCAGTTTAATGCCTCGAAAACACAGTCATGTTCGCTGTCGCGAAAAAAGTCTGCAAATGCTCATCCCTTACATATGAGCGGCCAAGTTCTGCAGAACAAAGGGTCGTTTAATCTTGTCGGCGTTACTTTTGAGAATAACCTTAACTGGCACAAACACATTACATCCATAGCCTCGGCAGCTTCAAAAAAGCTTGGATTCCTCTTCCGAGCCAGAAAATATTTCTCTTCTTCCAATCTGTACACTCTGTATGTATCCCAAATTAGACCCTCTTTAGAATATTGTTCTCATGTCTGGGGAATGGGTCCCCTACAACACTTAGCATTCTGGACTCCATTCAAAGAAGAGCTCGTTCTCTTATTAATGATCCAACGCTCACAGAAAGGCTTCCTCCTCTTGCCACCGTCGAGCTGTAGGGGATCTGTCGCTCTTCTATAGGTATTTTCACGGCTTCTGCTCAGAGGAATTGGCCAGTATAATTCCTTCTCTGGCAGCTCCAACAGAGCAACCCGTAGTGCAACTTTTATGCATCCTTTTACAGTTCAGTTAGAGAGGCCCCGAACTTCCCGCTGCCCGCAGAAGCTTTTCCTTCCCTCCCAATCTCCAAATTTAAGTCCCTGTGAACAAACTCCCTCTCACCACACTTAAGGCACCCACGGTACGTTAGTACTTAGGCATCAGCCTTCGTGAACTGTCCCAAGATAAAAACAAGAGTAATATTTATTCATCACATCGGCAACGCTGTTAAGTGCAAACTTCAATAAGATACTTTGGCAAAATGGTGACCCTAAAACTATATCAGTAAAAATGTATGATCAACTACAGTGCAGAGCGCGTAGCAATTTATCAATTTATCAGCTCTGCACTGTAGTTGATCATACAGTTTCATTGATATAGCTATCGAGTGACGTCAGCGCTGACCGTCGGTCGAGCACTAAACTCAGCCTAAATATTTCAGAACAGTTGCAACAATTGATTACATAGTTGCAAATCACCAAACAGACAACCAAACAGAATGTTTGGTTGTCTGTCTTTAACTTTTCTGTCTTGACGTCTTGATTTACGTACGTGGGGCGCCACCATTTTCGACACTTTTATTTGGTATCATCGTAAGGGGCCATCCATAAACCACGTAACGCATTTTTATGCTTTTTTTACCCATCCCTTCCCCAAGTATAGTTATGTAGAATTTCGTAGACCCCCCTCCTAAATTTGGTGTGTTACGTAACATTCAAGCTCAAAAAATTATTAAATTAGTCACACTATTAAAATAAGATGTACCTTTTTATTAATCAATTTTTTAAAAATCAGTCCTATTTAATTAAAAAAGTAAATTAAGTATTAATGTGACAAGTGCCGAACGACACACGCCATTAGCCAGTGGGATTTTTTCAACACAAGTATATAAAAAAAAATTCTCAGTCTTACGTGACCTTGGGTCGCACCGATCTTCCCCCACATAACAGCACATAACATGAGAGAATACCCCCCCCTGTAAAGAGAGTTAAGATGTTTGTAGAAGACCCCTAATTGGTAGTTTTTTTTGATCTTGGGACAGTCCACGAAGGCTGATGCCTAAATACTACCGGGGGTGTCTTAAGTGTGGTAAGAGGGAGTTTGTTTACACGGGACTTAAATATTTGGAGATTGGGAGGAGAAGGAAAAACTTCTGCGGGCTGCAGGTTCCATAGTTTTGACACTCTAGGGATAAAGGAACGAAGAAAGCGGGAAGTTCAGGGCCTCTTCAACTGAACTGTAAAAGGATGCATAAAGGTTGCACTACGTGTTGCTTTGTTGGGAGCTGCCAGAGAAGGAATTGTACTGGCCAACTCCTCTAAGCAGAAGCCGTGAAAATACCTATAGAAGAGCGACAGATCCCCTACAGCTCGACGGTGGGCAAAAAGAGGAAGCCTTTTTGTCAGCGTGGGAGCATTAATAAGACGAAAGGTTCTTCTTTAAATGGAGTCCGGAATGCTAAGTGTTGTAGGGGACGCCATTCCCCAGACATGAGCACAATATTCTAAAGAGGGTCTGAGTTGGGATACATACAGAGTATACAGATTGGAAGAAGAGAAATAGTTTCTTGCTCGAAAGAGAAATCCAAGCTTTCTTGAAGCTGCCAAGGCGATGGATGTAATGTGTTTGTGCCAGTTGAGGTTATTCTCAAAAGTAACGCCGACAAGATTAAACGACTCTTTGTTCTGCAAAACTTGGCCGCTCATATGTAACGGATGAGCATTGGTAGACTTTTTTCGCGACAGCAAACATGACTGTGTTTTCGAGGCATTAAACTGAACATTTTTGGCGCCCCAATCCAAGATAAGTTTGAGGTCTTGTGAAAGAGATATCTGCATTGACCTGCGCTTGTTGTGTTGTGTGAAACAAAGAAAAGAAGATCAGCTGTGGATCTTTTGTGACTAAATTCATACCGTCTATCATGCAAGATCTTGTGTTTTTCCAGATACTTTAAGATTTGGGAATAAATGAATCCATTACTTTGCAAACAACAGAAAGAAGAGATATAGGTCTATAGTTAGAAGGTAGAGTTTTGCATCCTTCTTTGGAGACAGGTTGCATACGTGCAGCTTTCCAACTCTCCGGAAAATGCCCGTGTCGCAAGAGATTCGAAAGAGGCGAGTTAGGATGAGTGCAAGCTCGGGAGCACATTTTTTTAAGACGATTGCTGGTATGACATCCAGCCCAGACGATTTTTTAGGATTAAAAGAAGAAAGAATACGCTTTGATCTGTTTTGACTTAAAAAATGATATCGGACATTTTATGAGAAACAGGGGCAACTGTTGGGAGAGGAAGATTAATAGGATGATCAAGCGTAGAATTGGCAGCAAGCTATTCCTTAAGAGGTCGAAACAATTCCATCTTTAGAGATTAGGGGTGGAAAAGAATTTGTGCAGAAGTTTTGACTAATATTTTGGCAAAGGACCAGAAAGCTTTACTGTCATTCAAGCAAGAGAACTTTATCTATTATTCGATTGTTAAAACGGTCTTTGCTTCTGAGAAAGTCTGATTATACTGATTTCTTGCTTTGATGCTAGCCTGTCGATTTTCGGGACTGGGGTTTGGAGAAACTTTTTGTGGGCTTAAATTTTTAAAAGTCTGGCTTTGTCAAGGACCACGGTTTGTGATTTGAAGATATGGGGTTCTTTTTAGTGTGGGGAATATAGGTCTCAATGCCTAGTTGAATTGTTTCGATAATCTGTTTACATATTTCGGAAAGATCGTGAGTAGGAAAGCAGGTAGGATCCCAAGGGTAGCTGGCAAGGAAATCTCTTAGACCATTCCAGTCGGCCGAGTTGTAGTGCCAGACGGTTCGTAGCGGCATGCGTTCAGTTGCCTAGAATGTGGAGTATGATACGGTGTCGAAACCATGGTCAGAGCGACCAAGGGGAGCATTACTGATGCTTGGTAGAGTTCGGGGTGGTAAAGGAAGAAATCTAGGGGTTAGAATATGGGTGGGAACCCCAGGAAAGTGGGTAGGTTCCATAATTAAATTTGGGCGAGTTGCTGATTGCGAAATTTTCGGCTGCTTGCCTTGTGTATCATTTTTTGTAGAGCCTAGCCAGTCATTATTATGAACATTAAAATCCCGAGGACGATTACTTCGGCCAATGGAAACTGGGAAATAATATTGCCGATCTTTATTGAAAGAAAATCAAAGAACTTGGTATGGGAATTGTCAAACGGAGACCGGTATATGCAGCAGATGAATTTGGTAGAAGATCTGAAGCAAGTTTAAGCAAAGAATATCAGGCCTACCCGATTCGAGGTTAGAAACACTAGCTTGTAGGTCGTTGGAACATAGCACAAACACCGCCATGGGGTCGAAAAGATGAAATGAGTTCATAACCTGTGAAAAAAGGTGGTTTGTTGATGTTTTGGGACTTATTTGGGTTTCGGTAAGAAACAGTATGTGGGGTTTGTAGATTGAAGATAATGGTAAACAGAGTTTACGTTGATTAAGCCCACATATATTTGTTGACTTCAGGGGTCCTTTAAAGGCAAGGGTGGTACCGCTCAGGCGGAAAAGCTCTTTACCACCTACCACTATAAAAGAAGTGATATAGGCGTCATGTGCTCTTTTGGGTCAAATTAAAATGGTAAAATCAAAATTTGAAAATTTTCGCTTGTTAATACAGGGAAGATCAAAATTGTCAATTTAAGAATAAGCCAAATTTTCTTAGTCAAAAGAGATACAGAAAAATGATTTAAACAAAAGTTTATTTATAATGATTGTTAAATAATCTCCCGTTTTCAGAAGAATAAGTATAGAGGTCAGTAAAAGGTCATGGGGCCCAACCTCATTTTTTAAATAAAATAATTTAAAATATTTTATTTAAAAAAATAGCATATTAAATTCTCTTTTAAAAAATATAACACACCATGGATGATACTGGTTTTCTATGCGATTGATTAAACTTTATTACTTTAATTTCACTAATACCCTTTGAAAAAAACTATGTTTAACATTGTAGCTAGAAAAACATTACACAATACATTTCAACATACAAATGGAACAAGAAAGAAATTAAAAAGGTATAACAATTTTGAAACGAAGTAAAAAATTCAGATTAACGGAAAAAATAACGGAAATCATCGCATATGTTCGATAGCCCCTTCGTTGGTTCCAATGCACTCTTGATCTTTTCTGAACGGATTTTAAGGCATTTATAATGTGTAATGGTTTTATTCCTGCAAAGGCCTTTGAATTCTTTGATCAAGTTTCGGGTTAAGGTGACTTCTTTATAAATTTTATTTTCCCAAAACTCCCAAAGAAAAAAATTCTGCACATGTTAGATCCGGAGATCGTGGTGGCCACTCCATAGGTCTATGTGTTCCTATTCAACGGTTTTTAAAGTGAATATTAAAATACTCTCTTATTCAAAAAGCGTTATGGGTATATGGGGGCGCCATCTTGTTAAAAGTAAATCTTTTTACTTCATTTAAAGAATCATCAAAGATATCGAAAAGGTTTGATTGAATTATGTCCAGATATCTATCTGCATTTAAATTTTCTTTAAAACAGCGATACACAGTTTATTTTGAAATTAAAAACAACTTACATTACCCCAAATCGGGCTACCATGTGGGGCTTTGTGGAGTTACAATGTCTTCATTATGTCGGTTAAGAATACCTCAACTTTTATTCGACATTTATCTGACAATAATTTTTTTTAAAAGAACGATTCTTGTTAGATTTATTGAAAAATCAGTGACATCACCAGGGGTAAATACTGGGTAATATAACAACATAGGGAAAATATTTATTGGACGTAAAAATTTTGCTCCTTGGATTTTGAAATTCTTTAGTTTTTATTTAGGTAAAATTTTTTTTCCTAAAATTTGATTTTAGGAAATAAAATTAGGGTGTGTAACAAGACAAAAGTGAAAACTTCACCAAGACGAGATTCCCTATTAACCGTTTACAGTCTAATATCCACAAACCTCAAATTCAAAACGATTAAAGAATCGAGCCATAAAAAGCAAATATCTACACTATGCATTTGGTCACATTTCAGTGTCTGGCTTTTTTCCCGACTGCATCATGAGCGCTGGATAGCCAAGTCTGGCGGTTTAGTCTCATTTAATATCCACAAAAAGTGCTAAACGCTTCTAAAGGAGTTTGCACTTCAATAGAAGTTGAGCTACTACTATTCAAAGCTATCACAGGATATACCATTCTTGCCTGATTATGGGACTCGACAAATCCTAATACGCTTATTTCTTTTTTATTTTCCATGTTTTCTTTATAAGAGGTTTTTGATATCGGCTTGAAAAGAGCCGTATGTTTTTAAATTATGTTTCAGTCGTCGGAATATGTAATTAAATAGTTGCGTTTTCCCATAGCGAACAAAATATAAATTTTGCGCCATTTTTTCGTTTTTTTTTTACTTTCAATATAAACTAATATAACACATTTTTAAAAAGTTAATAAGTCATTTTAACAAATCATGTAAAAAATTTACGTTAAATGTTAATAACAACTAGGATATTAGCTTTTGTTTCATAGCCTACTTGGGTTTAAAGTAATAAATTTCCATTGTGTTATATTTTGAAAAGATAATTTAATATCCTATCTTTTTGGATTAAAATATTTTAAAAAAGATCCGTTAACTTTTTTACCTAACCCCGTATATTATTCTGAAAACGGAAGTTTATTTAATAATCATTATAAAAAACTTTGGTATGAAACATTCTTCTTTTTTCTCTTTAACTATGAAAATACATGGTCATTCTAAAATTGACATTTTTGACTTGGGCTCCCGTATCCCTTGCGAGCGAAAATTCTTAAATTTTAATTTTACCATTCTAAGTAAGAGCACATGACGCCCACCCTATAAAAGTGTTGAAAATGGGACACCCTGTACATGGGATGTCAATATTATAAACAAGCAATTTTTCACTGTAGATGAAGATGAATTTACTTAAGAAAAGTGTTAGTTGGATATACATTTTAATACGTTTTTTTTAAATTTTATTTTTTTTAAAAATTTTAAAACCCTTTAGGTTTTTTTTGATAAACCCTTTCTTTATAATGGCGAAAAAAAAGATGCCATGCCAGAACATACCCTAAGTTTTTGACAAGGTCTGATATATTCCCCCCCTAACAAAATTCCTTCCAAGGTCCACCAAAACTTTGTTCTTGGGCTGAGTTTCCTTTCTAATCGACGGTATGCGGGGATCCTCGGGGCTAATACTGGCACCAACTTTATTTCTTCTTTACATCAACAATCTTTTCCACGATTTTTCATGTCATAGTTTTCGATATAATATACTTTTTTTGACCTCTAAACGTAATTTGGAAAAAAGTGCAGAGTTATCTCTTTGGGCCCTTTTAAACTAATACTGGATTGGGGCGCCAAAAATTTTGCTCACTCTTGAAATCTTGGTTCGCGACAAAAGTCTGCCAATACTCATTCCTATAAAAATAAGTTCCCAGAACAACAGTTAGCTAACCCTTTTGGGGCATTACTTTTGAAAAACCTTAACTGGCATAAACACATTATACCCAAAAAAAAAAGCTCGGTTTCTTTTTTCGAGCCAAAACTATTTCTCCCTTATAATCTGTGGTATCCCAAATCCACCCTCTTTGAATTTTTTTCCCCATGTCTATAAAACCCATCCCCCACAACTCTTAGCACTTCATTCCATTCAAAGCAGGATATTCCCTTTTTAAGGATCCACCCCAGGAAAGTTTTTTCCCCTTGCCTATTGAGGGGCAGAGGATCTGTGGTTTTGATAGGTTTTTACACGGTTTTGCCTGGGGAATTGGGCCCGTTTTTTCGCCCTTTTTGGGGTTTTCACAGGCAATTCGTATGCCACTCTTGGCATCTCTTTAAGTCCTTTTAGGGGCCCCCGAATTTCCTACTTTGTTCGTTCCTTCACCCTAGAGTATCTAGACTTGAAACCTATGCTCGGGGGTTTTTCCCTTTTTCAAATATTTGATCTAATAATAAACTACCTATTACTACATTTAAGAAGCCACGGTAATTGTATTGGGGGCCCTTATGGACGCCTCAAGATAAAAAGAATCCCAGATGAAAAACGGCCCAATTGATAATACAGGGTGTTTCATAAGGAAATGTCAATATTTTAGGTACGTATTCAGGGTAAAAAAATAAACATAAAAGTCCATACAAATATGAGTCCGCAAGGCCTTTTTTTCCCAAATACAGGGTGTTTTGAACAAAATTTTTTTTTTTTTTTAAAAATTTTAAAACCTAGCTTATGTTTTGCTGAACATAATTAAAGAACAATAATTTTATTAAAAAATTAAAAAAATATGGTTTAATTACACATTTTGTTTTATTTTTTTTTTAATTTTCTAAAAGATCAGATGGGCGTATTTTTTTTTAAAAATATCTTGAAAACGGTTGCTCATATCAACTTTTCGGTATACCTTTTTGACGTAAAAATGAAAAAAATTATTTAATTTACTTAAAAATGTAATACAGGGCCGGGGGGCACCCCCTACAAGTAAGAGCCGTACTAAAATTAGATTCTGATCCGTCATACCAAAAAACCCCCGGATACCAATTTTACTCCCCAAAAGTTACATTATTATAGATTTTATTTTTAAAAAAAAAAAATAATAAAAAATTTAAACCCTGTATTTTGGAAAGAAGGCCTAGGGACCCAAAATTTGATAGACTTTTATGTTTATTTTTGGACCCGGACTACGTACCTGAAGTATTGACATTTCCTCATGAATCACACTGTATATTCGCTTTTATGCTTTTAAAACATAAATAATATTATGTATTTTCTTTTGAAAAAAAGTGTGTTACCTTAAAAGGACTTTAAAATTTTAAAAAGGGAGTAACTTTTCCACGGGTCGACCGGGTTAAAAGATTTTCTAAAAGAACGTTCCCACCGTCATTAAATTATTCTTGTCCCGCACTGTCGAAAAATAAGTTACAAAACTGTCATGCAAAACGAAATAACAAGAATAAAAACGAAAAAAATAAAAATAATTACCGTGTTTAAACATTTCACTTATGAAAACAGCTTAAAATGGATATCTAGAAATTCATACAGTTTTCAAAAAGTAATTTTTTAGTAGAGAAAATATAAAAATATTTATTTTGGAACCCAAATTGATTTTACCCAAGACATCTGGAAAGGAGGTGGGTAAAGATCGGCTTTTTTTTGCCCATCATATTCGTGAAAACTAAACGTTTCAGTTTGGGCCATTTTATTGTATTTAAATAAATCCAAGACTTTTTTTACATCTAAAAGAATTGGTAAAAAAATAAAAAAATACCAAAAAAATCCAACTTTCTATTTGCGCTCAACGACCAAAATAAATAAATGTAGTTTTTGAAGAAATTTAAAAAAAAATTATTTTGGTGCACAAACCACATTTTTTGGGATTGCCATTCTGATTTTTTTTAATTTTTTGTGATGTAAATAAAAATATTGACTTAAAAATTTTATATTAATATAATAAAATGGCCCAAATTAAAACTTTAAATTTTTACGAATATGATTGGCGAAGAAATGCCGAATTTTACCCACCCCCTTTAAGGGTTTTATTAATTAGTTTTAGAAGGGAATAGAGGCTTGGTTTTATTCTGCGTTTTGAGCCCAATTATGATAATATATACCATGGAGCAACACACAAAGTATATTTTTCTCTGTATAGATTTAATACTCTATGCTCCCTTACCTAAAAATCTGGAAATTTACAAAAAAGTTTGGCATGTGGTTGTAGGAGATCAAGTGTTGTTCTAAACGGGTCATCTTGTAGAAGAAGCGCATAATTTTATACGCTGCTGTCTTATATTACATGAAACAATTGCTTTTTTTTTGTTACTTCTCTGGCCGGAGCCTGTAGCGTGCGCTAGAGGCGTGTGAAATCCCCGTTATGTGGACCACGAAATAATATATGTTTCGGAATTTCCGGCATTTCCCCCGATCCTATTACGTATTGACTAAGTTCTAATCTTACCAAAAACACTTATATAAAATAAGGGCCAAGTTTCTATTCAAAAATCTCGGCCTCTTAAAGTACTGTCGGCTTTGGTTAGATCTCTTTTTTTCTGAGTTCAATTAAAAAAGATGGGGGGAGGATTTCATGCTTGTTTTCTTAGTATACCTTGCTCTGTAGGTAGAACCTAAACTTTAGACTAATATGAAGTGCGAAAAAATGCTTATTTTAATGTCCATTAAATCGCGCCTGGTTGTGGGGTCTGATAGGTAGGTAGGTAGAAATAAAATTCTACCTGAATTTTGAATTCAAAGACAATTATGATCTCAGAAACTTAGGTTTAATTAGATTACAAAATTCTAAAATACCCCCTATGGCCCTGTTTCAAGGCGTTTCGAGTGAAATGTGCAGTTGAAGAATTGTTTATACAAAATTTTAGTGCCCCATAATTTTAATGAGTCAATGAGTCAGTCAGTAAAATGGGCCATTTTTAAAATCGAATATCTCAGAGAGATCACTTATTGACATAACATTCTGAATTTTTCCACAGATAATTAGAGTGGTTATGTGATTTTAGATACCAAATTTAGTACCTTTATGTGGAACGGGACCGAATATATGATAAGGGGGAAAATGGGCTGAAACATTTTGTGTAAAATACTCACATTTCTGCGATAGGCCAGAACCTACACACTACCGTGCGCCTAGATATTTTTGTTTTTCTCTCCATTTGCTTAAAAACGTTTCTTTTTTCCATTCAAAACAAAAATAGAAGATTCGTCTTCCTTTCAGATCGTTTTGACATAGTTTAAAGAATATACAATATATGAGTTGTGTCACTCGTGGCGGCTCTCAAAACGCACCCCTCTTATCCCTGCCTGTCTATTTATTTGACTTTGAAAATTCGAACAAATTAAGAATCCGATCAATGAAAAAAATCAAATAAAAATCCATAAAATATTGGTTTTCAAGAATCTATTTTTGTTTTTCTCATGAAAAATGTGAAAAAAGATGCCCTTTGTAATGATTGGTCAGTCCACTCCCGCTGACTAGTCAGCACGGTGGAGCAAAAGAAAAAGGACTAGCGGATACCTAGAAAGTATCACAAATCGTCCTGACATGAGAGCGCATGCGCGTCCATTCTCCAAACAATTCGGAGGTTATGTTCTGTGTTTGTTTATTTTCTAATATTTTCGATAAGAGTCTTGAGTTTTAATTCTTGATAAATTCTCTTTGGTTTTGGATTATTGTATTGTGAAAATAGGGAAAGTAAAAGTCCATTGATTTGAAATGGTAAATAAATGTGAAAGATGTCTAAAAAACTTTTCAGATATCTCGAATTTTTGAAAACATATCAAAAAGTTCCACCCTGGAGAGGTTCAGGTGATTGGGAAATACAAAACAGAACAAGATTATGCCTATACTTGTCATTATTGCGAAAAACATTTCTCATATAAACATCATTTCAATGCCCATTTAAAAAACCATGTACCTGATCAAAATGACTTGACCATAGTTGATAATCTGGATAAGGGTTCAAAGGTAATCATTAGTTTTATCATAAAATATTTTAAATTTGCCTTTAAACACGTAAATTAATTTTCTTTTAGAAGTGTCCTCTCTGCAACTATCGCAGTTCATTACAAAAAAGATTGATCGCTCATTTTGAAGCAAAACATGATATAAAAATTATCAAAAGTACTACCACTTTTTCTAGAATAGAGAAGTTTAGAGAGTTCTTGAGAACGGTTGAGAATAAGACCAAGTCCAGTTTTGTGAAGAAAATGTCAACAAAAAATATTACAAAGTTCGAATGTAATAGGTCTGGGTAGTATTTGCCTTTAGAAAATCGAAGTCGTGCACTAAAGTCAAAGGGCAGTAACAAAATGGATGCATTTTGTCCTGCATCACTCACACTAAGAACTGACAAAAATGGAAAATATCACTGTGAATTCATAGACAATCATGTAGGACACCTAAATGATATAGGCTATTTGTTTCTAAGAGAAGAAGAAAGAAAAAAACTGGCTATTAAAATAGCTTCAAAAGTACCATTTGATGCTATTTTGGATAGTGTTCGTGATTCATTTGAAGAAAAAATATAGATAGGCTACATTTACTGACAAAAAGGGACTTGTACAATATTGAGAAATCATTCAACTTAAATTCTGTTAGACATTACAATGATGCAGAAAAAAATAACTGTGTTTTGTTTTATAAACCCCAAGACACACTCAATGAAGAATATAATAACCTGAAGAAAGAAGATTTCATTTTAATTTTAATGAATCCAGCACAGTGTCATTTGTTGAAAAAATATGGATCCGATTGCATCTGCCTAGATGGGACACATTGTACCAATGGGCATAATTTTGAATTAATCACCTTACTAGTCATTGATGATATGAGACAGGGCTTTCCCTGTGCTTTTATGTTCACAAATCGATGTGATAAAGAGACTCTAAAAATATTTTTTTCATCAATAAGAAAATTCTCTGATGTTATAACACCTACTGTTTTCATGACGGACATCGCAGAGTCGTTCTACAATGCTTGGATAGAAACCATGGGAATACCAGCATCAAGGCGAGTAAGATTTATTAATATAATGATTCCTTTTGTTTTACATTGTTGCAATGAGTTATCATGGATTTTAATATCATTTATAAGTTATTTGTTTTTACCATCTATTCCTAAAGATATTTAATAATTATATACAAAAAAAATTATTGCAGATTGTACTGTAGTTGGCATGTGGATCGTGCATGGCGAAAAAATTTAAATAAAGTTTATGGCAAAGAATAACAGGTAACATATAATTTACCAGTTTATAAAAAATCATCAGCAGAATTTTTTAAGATTCATATAGGTTTAATTCATGATTTGGTTGCAGGTCCTTGTTTATAAACAAATTAGATGCTTTATGGAGGAAAGGGATATATCTGCTTTTGTTATAATGAAGGATGAACTATCCAAGCAACTTCTAGAAGACCCTGACACCACAGAATTTGCCAAATTTTTTATTGATAATTATATGCAAAATTTCAAGTGTTGGGCTTATTGCTATCGACTACACGCTGGAATCAACACAAATATGCATTTAGAGAGGATGCATAGGACCCTAAAATATATCCATTTAAAAGGAAAACACAACAAAAGACTAGACAAAGCGATAATTAGCATTATGAAATTTATCAGAGACAGACTTTTTGATAGATTAATTATAATCCATAAAGGAAAGGTTACAAGTAAATTAAAACAAATTCGAGACCGACATAAAAAAAGCCTGGAGTTAGAAGTTGATTTTTTAAGTCAGACAGAAGATGGATGGGAAGTAAAATCGTCACTCCAAAATAATTATGAAGTATATTCAA
Organism: Listronotus oregonensis; assembly: GCA_019359885.1. Lineage (NCBI taxonomy): Eukaryota > Metazoa > Arthropoda > Insecta > Coleoptera > Curculionidae > Listronotus > Listronotus oregonensis. Next base: position 48,217 of record JAHBCN010000108.1, on the reverse strand, counting down.
TTAAAAAAGTTAAAAGTAGCTGCACATGTCAGCTAATTTGCAGTGAGTGCAACAATATATGTATACATATATATTCTTGTTCATGCCCAGATTCCTCTATAAAATGGACAATGTGCAAACACATACACCTGGTATGCAGAAAAGAAAATGTGCTGTTACAGACTACTTCTATTGCAACAGGTAATTTATTAAAATATTGCTATTGTTAGGTGTTCTGTTTTTTATGTTCGAACCAAAGTAATAATAATATGTTACATTAATTAAGGACAATATTATATACCATCTATTTTAATAATTATGTCAAAATTATTTTAGTGGAAACCCTGATAACTGAACACAAAATAGTAAGTTAAAATTCATTCAAGTTTATGTATTTATATAAAAGTGGTTCTTTCTGGTGTATTGGTTTGTATTGTTTAGTGTTGGTTTATTGTAATAGATGTACTCCTAGGGATTATTGGTGTTTGGTTAGTACTTTTTGTATATACGTGTCGATGTAATATATGTATCTTCTTTGTTGGTAACTTAGAGATAACAATAACATGAAAAAATTAGGTAGTGGGCTTTTTAGAAAGGTTTTTATTTTTTTTGCTATGTCGTACCATACTGTCAATTAATTAATTCTTTTTTTAAGAAATGGAAACAGATAACAACCCCCTGTATATTCATATTGGCAATGAAGCAACTCTGGCAGAAACAGAATCTATTGTGATGAATTTAAGTCAAAGAGCAATAAAATCCAAGAAAGAAGATATTACTAAGGAGAAAGACAAAATAATTCAAAAATTTTTGGATACTACTCATAGTATTAAAACCAAAGAACTGCTCGAAGTTCTACGAAAAACTATAGCACCACTAAGTCCAAATTTACAAGCTCTTGAGAACACAAATCAAAGAACCCTGACCGTTTTAAAAGAAGATAAGACTCCACATAACAAGAAAATTCAAACACAAAGACGACTCTACTCGACAAAGAAAACAAGCAGAAATGCAAAAAAGAATGCTATTAAAAGACCAGCAATAAATGAATCAATGAATATTACTTTAACACTGTTAAAGAACAAATAAATTTGTTTTTATTAAAAACTATAAAAACGTATAGTTATTTTATTTATACTATTACACACATTCAATAAAACTCGATATTAAAAAATTACTAAATATTTTTTTATAAATAGAAAAATACTGGTCTATTCTAAATTTTGAATACGGAAAAAAACAGCGCACCGAATATAAATTTAAAAATGAAAGTCTGAAGGCACGCGCGCTTGCGCTCTAGTGTCGGGACGATTTGTGATACTTTCTAGGTATCCGCTTGTAGAAAAAGGTTGTATACCTCTTCTTATTTCACTCTCGCACGCTTGTTCGCACGGCCAAGCGGCAAGGAGGCGACGTCTAGTAGGTGTATGCTCGAAGGCTGATACAAAAATACAAACTGTTTTATTATTTCGGATTAGCTCCGCTCGCTCAAAGACCAAGAAACATAAAAATCTACTCGCTTCGCTGAGGTGTCCTATTGAAACTAAGCCTTATAGTCCTGCTTCAGTGAAGGCTAGCTGATCGCGCAGCACCATCAGCAGGTTAAGCATTCATTAGTGCGAAGCTTTTACGAAAAAAATGTAGTCCTTCTAGTTATTTTGTAACGTCACCACTTCTGCAAGCATCACCATCTGGGTGTACATACAGGGGGTTCCTAAAGGGACCAGTCCGCAGTGCCAACATCCTGTGCTCGTTGTTTCGTGGCAGAAGCTTGCTAAGAACGAGATAGGCGAGCTAACCTGCATGGGGCTGTTTACATTTCACCTTGATAACCCAGTTAACTTGGATCCGTTGGAACGTGACTTCCATGATAATGTAACATGATATCATGCGGGGCTGTTAATATGATATCGATTTAGCTATGCGGTGAATATTCTCGACAAGAAGGGCATTCTTTAATAACAAATTACATATGTATATTCTAAATACGCAATTGCTTAGATTTTAAAAATCGCGAAATATACATTCGGTAATAGCTACACATCAAATATTAAATGCTAGACGGAACAATAATCTCTTATAAGATTTATTTTCAGGCCCTCGGTAAATATCATATTTGTTTTAAAATTTATATTAAAAGAGTTTTTTAAAGAAAATATTATGGAAATATGAAAAGATTCCAAAAGTCACTTCTATAAAACAACTTTCGTATTGCTAGGATTATTTAATTTAGTTTAAAAATTTATTTAAATTAATTACCATAGTTTTTCCCAATTCCAACGACTATTGCCAAGGGTCCGAAAAGGTCTATAGTCATCCACTTTGCAGTTCTCTTACATTCTATATTAAAATAATTCTTCCAGCTAATATGATTTTCACTTTCTATAAAAAGCAACAGAATTTTCCGCAAAGTTCAGTTCAATTTGAACGCCGTACCGTTCATTTGAAGACAGTGACAACTAAACAGTTTCCATAATTATGTTCCATTGTTAACCTGGTTGTTTATAAAAAGGTAAAAAACAAGTACTCGTGTTTTTATAAGAGATGTTACGAAACAGTATTAAAATAAAACTATTTTACCCCAGTTTTATTTAATTTTTTTCATTCCCTTGGCTAGGAAGAAAGTGTAATCGCAAAAAAATCACATCTCGAGGTTTTTGCAGAGCTTCACGATTTGGTGTCACTTGATTACGAAAAACATGGTTTTCCATTTGCGAGTTTTGTTCTGTCTGTTTGTTTGTGGTCGCCCTATCTTCCGAACGCAATGAGATTAATTTCAAATTTGGAATACGAACAGCATTAGGCCACAGCTCGTTGAATCGATCGCGATTTTTTTATGACTTATTGTTAGTCTCCACTGCGGCCTACAGCGATATGACCACTCCCAACGAGGATGAAACACGGTGTAACCGCTTTGGATGGGCCCGGAGTTAATTAATTTGGCGTACCTACCAGGATTTTTGTTTTTTCTTTTAATAGGGTGCCTGTATGCCCCAAAAAAGTTTACTTTTAATACGTTAACTAATACTGAGTCTTCTGTAATTTCTTTATTTTTTTCATTTGTGTTTAGCCGACTTACAAAATTACTTAAAATAATACTTAACTACTTGGGAACCCACGTTAAAGAGTAGGTCCCGTCTGGATGATGTTACCCAGATGTTGATGAGGGTAGTTCAGAGGTATTTATAGTCTGTCTCAAAGTATACCGTGTTAGCTCTTGCCTTCATTTATGGATTATACCTGCCGACAGCAATAAAACTGCGGATCGGTAGGTATTAAAGGACAGAACATTAGGGACTTTAATAATATAAAGATTTATAATTTATTGTTTATTTAGGTAAGTATAATCTTCTTAAAATTACATTAAGAAATTAATTATATGCAAAGATTTAATACATTTATACCTAACTGCATTATCTATACATAATTACATTTTTTATCTAAATGTCTAAATCTAATTCTGTTTCACTATCAGTCATCATTGAGATTAATTACAATAGGATTTATCTTGTTTTGGATAGAAATGTAAGAGTCCTCAATTTTTATAATGTGCTGTAGTGAATTTTTTCAGCTCTCAACTGGTATGTTAGTAATTATATTTTTTATCAAATTTATAACACTGGGACTTAAAGTAGGTGTAACATTTTCTCCTCTGATCTTTGATTTTACTTGGTTCCACAAATGCTCTATAGGGTTAAACATACAGTGATACGGAAAAAGCCGTAAGACAGTATGCCCAGCCTGTTCAGCCAAATTATCACATACATATTGTTTTTTAATTGCATATGAATTTAGGACCTCCAAAAGTTGCGTTTTTTTGTAACCGAATTCAAAATAAATATCATTTTCTAACAAATATTCCTGGATTTCAGTTTTTGAACTTGATGAAGCTGGTGCTTTGTGTAGCAGACGGCTGTGGTAGCTTGCGTTATCCATGACAATAACAGTGTTGTTTGGAATATTTTTTAAAAGATAATTTTGAAACCAGTTTTCAAAAAGTTCTGCACTTGTATCCTCATGATAATCCAAGCTAGAATCCTTAATATCCTTTGCAGACAACAGCAAGCAGTTTGGAACAAATCCGTCTTCTGAACCAGCGTGTATTATGGTAATGCGTTTTCCTTTATTTGAAGGTGCTTTCGTCTGACAGTTATAACTGGAATCAACCCATCCTTTGGATACTGTGTCGTGTGTATCGAACCATGTTTCATCAAGGTAAATTATGGATCTGTTTTCTAACCTATATCTTTTAATTTCTTGAAGGTAATTAAATCTCCAATTTTGCGGTATTTAAATCCTTTTTTACAAACAACTCTATGGAGGGTGGCACGGCTAATATTTTTATTGGTTTCGTTTTCGTCTAGCTTCTTTTTCAGTTTATCCAAGGTAGGAATAACCCCGCTTTCATAAAGACAATATATTTTTCTTCTTATTAGGTCCTGATCACTATTGGCTATACGGTGAGATTGAAAATCACTACGTTTTTTTCTTTTGTTCAATTCTTCACTAATAATAATATCCCTTATCGATGATATTGGAGTTTTTGTAAGCAGACAGGTTTCTTTTAAAGCTTCTTGTTTAATTAGACCTCTACTGATTAAAGTTTCAAACACATTTTTCACAACCTGTTTTGCATCTAATGACAAATGATTTCGACGCGACATAGTTCTATTCTCGTAAAACAACTTTTTCGAAACGCACAGTAAAAACGGTTATTCAATACTGCCACTAAAATATTAGCCAAAATATTTATATGCCTAATGGTTAATACTCAAGAAATACCTGGCCCACCCCTGCCCTTATGAACAAATGGTTTACCCAATAACAATAGGTAAAAAAATCGTTAAAGGTTTATTGGGGTATGGTCCGTCAAAAGCCATAACGATATTCTTTGAGACAGACTATACTTGTATAACGTCCGTGGTGGCGCTGCCGCGTTGTCTCAAAAGGTGCCGCAAAATGTAATATCTGCATGTTTCGGTGTTTGGACAGCGTTGATGGAACTGGGGAATAAAATATGGGTTAAACATCTAAAAACCAGGCACCCACGGTCCATAGTAGATAAAAAAAAATAAATAAATAAGATTAGAATTAAACAGCAATCAACCATATTTTTATTATTTTGGTAAAGTATTTTTATATTAACAATGCTTGCGTACATAAATTTAAAATGCAGCAGATTCCTAATTAACTTATCACAATACTCAAATAAAATTGTCTATGTTACGATCTTTTATCTGGAATATGCCGAGATTTTAAATAACATTTTAAAAAATGTGTCGGAAAATAAATAAGCACGTGGTTTTGGGGTATGAAAAAGAAAAAACTAGCGCAGTAATAAATTTGCATCAACCCCAAATCGAAATACAAGAGTCAGCTGAGTGCGCGTGAAATGTGCGCGCGTATGTAGAGTGGTGCCGCAGGCCAGTAAGAATTTTGCCGCTGAAATGGATAGAGTGTTAAAACGCGTGGGCCTTTCAAAAAGAACACAACCAAATAACGAAACCCATGTGACAAGTGAAGAAAATGTCAAAATACGCCGCAGAAGACGGTCGAAATCTCGCAGAAGGCCGGTCAGCGGGGACATAAATAAAAAGTCTCGCGGTATATTTAATATTGATTGGGATGTTGTGAAAGATTGTAAATCTTGCAAGTCCAGAGCCATCACAAGACGATTTTGCAGCAAGAAAACTGACAACGAATTGTACAGATCAAACAGCTTTAAATTTGAGAGGTTTATTAGAAATAGCGATGACTTATCGCCTATCAGAAGAAAAGTAAGTATTGACGTTTTTAACCTACCTCAATTTTCTTAAGACATATAATTTCTTTACATCTTAGAAACTACAGGTGAATAAAAATAAAGATTTTACTTCTTTAATAGGGTAGGTCAAGGTATACAAGGCTCAATCAGTAAATATTTGTCTTAAAATTTGTTGTTTGATTCAAAATAACAGCAAATATTTTAAACAGTAATCTGTAACAATAACAAAGTGTCTACGATATCGCTTTATCCTGTTTTTCAAATTTTATTTTATTTTCCAGAAATATTTTAATAATAATATACTTAATATTTTGAATTTGTTTAGAATTTTTTTTTAAAGCGCAGTTTTTATGGCAACAGAAAAAAAATCAGGTGCGTCCTGTTGCGCATTCTCCATTTCATTTTGGGGATAAATATTTAATTGTAAAGAAGGCGTCAGAATGAAGTTACTTTCTGACGTGTCGTCTTAAATTGCGCGAGACAATTTCTGTATGTAAGTTTTTTAACCTGTCAAAATAAAAATGAAAATCCTAACATTAATAGACGCCAAACCCCTCTAATATGGGCATGAATTTATTTTTGTTTTTTATTGATGATAAAAATAATAATTTATTTAACAAGATAAGATATACAGAGTGATTTAGAATTTATCCCTAAAAATAAAATGGAATATTTAATATGCTACAAGAAGCCTGATAATACATATAAAAAAATCGGCATGGTAATAAAAGTATATACTTCTTGTGGGCCTCGGAGAACCGGGCCACTGTAATTTGACAAATTGCGCGGTTAGTTTTCTGTCACATAATGTTTACTGACAACACAAACAAAACTAAATAAACAAAACTAATAAAACGATGGATACAATTAAAACTAATTAAAGCAAACAAATAAGTCCGAAACAAGATACACCGTGAAAAATAATATCTTAATTTTTTAAGTTTAGACCATGTTATGTCATCGACAATGCGGCATGTGGCTCGTTGACCGCTAACTTTGAAATTTCAAAATTAGAAGTACAAGGTTTTCCATTTTCGACACTTTTATAGAGTATTTTATGAAAGTAATATAGGCGTCATGTGCTCTTTTGGGGTCAAACTTGAAATCGTAAAATTAAAATTAAAAAAATTCGCTCACTTAAGAGGTACGGGGGCAAATAAAAAAAATGTCAATTTCAAAATAACCCTATATTTTCTTAGTTAAAAGAGATACAGAAAACTGTTTTATACAAAAGTGTCTTTATAATGATTGTGGATTTATCTGCCGTTTTCAGAATAAGTATCCGGGGTCGGGTAAAAATGTTATCGGATCTAACCTCATTTTTTTAAAACACCTTCTTTATTTTAATTTAATGGATGGCATATTAAATTCATCTTTTAAAAATATAGCACATCATGAATGATATTGGTTTTTTATGTGATTTATTTAAACTTTATTACTTTAAACCACAGTAGGCTATGAAACAAAAGCTAATATCCAAGAAAAAAAAACTATGTTATTAACAATGAAATGGTTGGCACAAGAAAGTAAATAATAAACTCTAGAAACTTTAAAACGAAATAAAAGATTCGGATTAAGGGAAAAAATAACGGGAATCATAGCAAATGTCCGAAAGCATCTCCGTTGTTTTCAGTTCACTCTTGACATTTTTTTCTAACGCCTCATATATTCTTTAATCAGGTTATTGTCGGGCTAAGATGACTTCTTTATAAATTCGGTATAAATTTTATTTTCAAACATTTCCCAAAGAAAAATATCTGGAGGTGTTAGATCTGGAGATCGTGGTGGCAACCTTATAGGTCCATGTGTTCCCATCCAACGGTTTTTAAAGTGAGTATTAATGAAGCTTTGATTGGAGTGTGTATAGTCATTTATATTTTCTTTAAAACAGCAATACACCCGTTTATTATGAAATAAAAAGACTTACATTTATCCTAAATCGACCTTGTGGAGTTCCAATATCTTCCATTATGTCTGTTACGAATACAGCAACTTGTTATTCGACGTTTATCTGACCAAATAATGTATTTGTAAAAGGAACGATCCTTGTTAGATTAATTTAAAAACCAGTAACCAAATTTCAATCTTCTTACATCATCACCAGGGTGCAAACATTGAGTATTATTAACAAAAGTTATGAGTGCTAAACGTGCAAGAAGGAGTTTTCACTTTAATAAAAGTTGAGTTACTACTATTCAAAGCTATTACAGGATATATCATTCTTTCCTGAGTATGGACCTTGACAAATCCTAACACTTATTTCTTCATTTTCCTTGTTTTCTTCATTATAGGTTTTTGATCTCTGCTTCTTCAAAGAGCCGTATCTTTTTAAATTATCTTCCAGTCGTCGGAATATGTCCTTAAATGGATTCAGCCTGTCCGGATATTAAACAAAATATAAATTTTGCGCAATTTTTTATTTTGTTGATAAGTCATTTTCACAAATTAAAATGTAAAAATGAAATTGACGTTAAATGTTAATAAAAACTAGATTGTCAACATAGTTTTGTTTCGTTATTATAAAAATTATAATAAATAAAACTATATTTACGTCATTCTCGTGCGCATTTATATGTCCAAGAAAAGTTTTTAAGTTCCACATACATTTATAAAATAAATACTATTATCAAAAACTTATCTTAATAATATATGTACGCTGCTAATAAAGGGCAAATTTCCATTTTTGTAAGGTTTGCTGTCCCTTTGCCACATTGCAGCTTTATACAACTTTGGTTCCCTGCGGCAGCTAAAGCTTTCGAGTTCAGCCTTATTATAAAACTCTGACGCCAGCAAAGCCGCACGCTGTGGGAGCGTTGTGTAAGTTCATTTTCTGCAAATATTAGATGACAGTGACCTGTCAGAAGTCCTACTACTTGTCTTATATGACTGTTAGTTTCTTAGAAAAGTCACCTAGCGATCTAGATGTCGTTTTTAAGACTATCTGTCTGTTGTTGTTTTCGTCGCCTGTTTCGATACTCCAAGGACTGCCTCTGGGCCTCCGTGAACAGAGTTAGCACCTTAAAAATATACATTTTAATTTTTGAATCATAACTTCTATGCGTCACCGAGAAAGATGATATTTTGTAGGCAAATTGGGTTTGTACTGACCTAAAAAGTCGGTGTTATTTGACTGTCCATATAGACTTTAAAAAAAGTAAAATTTATATTTTAGTTTATTCTCTAAAGGGCTTTACTGAAGATGAAGCTTTGCATGCAGGTAGGGCTTGTAGCGATCTTAAAATTAAATAGTGGTTATTTAACTAACTAGTACCTTTAAAAAATTGGTTGCTAGGCGCAGGAAATTCCAATACTGGGACTTTACCCCCGGGGTCACCCATTCGCCTGAGTATTTCCTTTTACGGAGAATAATTTTAAAACTGTCCTCGTAGACATATGCTACCAAGTTCGTATATTTTTTACTGTTTAATAACTTTAATGGCGTTTTATCTTAATATATAGAAATAAATCAGAATCCCCAATCACTTTTGTGCTAATAACCATTTTAATCTGTTATGAACTCATTTGCTGATAACATAAATAAACAGCTGGTGACTCTATTTAACGAACAAAAACAATAATAAGAATATTAATTGTATAATAAGTACGTGTGTTTGGACTACATTTTTTTTTTATTTAGAACATTTTAGGGAGCTTATATTGCCTATGTACCGTCTAACGTTTGTCCTAATTCCAGAATAATTGTATGTAATACCTTTATAATTAACCTAACAGTACCATCACAAACTTTACCTAATTATGTCTAAATTTGACAATTTAATGTTGGACGTGCATGACTTGCACACCATCCTGTTGCCCTAATAAGGATTCGTTTTATTATCTACATTACAACCTTTGTTCGCGGATCTTTTACTAAACCTATTCAGCACTAAAACTGAACCCGTTTAGGATTTTTTAAAGCGCATGTACAGTTATTTACCACTTTCGAACTTTTATTTATTGCGAAAAATTTTCTACCGCTGAAAACTGTTCACTTCTTCTAGCTTCGCTTTTTAGGGTTTAATTTGTTGATGGTTAAATTACCACGGGAAAGAAAAATAAAAAAGTCAAATGGTGTAAGGGGTCACTATCTATTTAATTTATTTTTAAACTAACCACAAACATGTAGTATTGCTAATACTTTTGAAAAGTTCAACAAGTTCTAATAATTCTTCCATAACCTTATCACATTGCCCAACATTGGTCCGACGTGATAGATCAAGGAAATTACCAGACAGGTATACAAGCTGTATAAAAATGCTAAAAATAAATAAATTGTAATAGTAGGTACGTTGGATTGCTCTTTGGCAAAAATAGAAATAGCTGATCGTATCAATAATGCGCATAAAAAGCCTAACCGAACTCTTAATTCCAATAAAAATTCCAGCAGGCGAACTCTGTAATTCAATAGAGATAGAAATAGACAAGAAATAAGTCAGAAAGATTCTTTCTTTCTATCACTAATTGGTACTCCATATCATTTTCTCTAAGTGGCTCGGTAAATTTCGCTAACGGAAATATAGTATATTATTCAACATGAAAACACAGGTTGCTTTGAGGAAAAATGCACAATCTATGAAAAGATTTACCGATAGTAGCAGATTTTTTTTATTATCAAAACATTGTTTTTTTTAACGTTTTGTTCATCTTGATAGCTTCTTTTTTAGAGAAGATATTAGGATTTACGCTAGGACATGTTTACACTTAGTCTTATGTAAAAAATAGAGCTGATGCGATACTTTTGTGGCGCAATGTAGTTATAGGGCTTCAAGAAGTTTTTAAAAATTTTATTAAGAAATTTAAAATTTGGTAGGGAAATAAACAGGCAAATTATTAGTACATTTTAAAGGAAAATCCAGAAAGCTGTTCAGATTATTTTTTTAAATAGAAACTTTGTTGAAAAATCCTAAAATATTTTAAAGAAATGTGAGGAAATTTTGAAGATAAATAAAAAACGCAAAAAATTATAAATGCTTAATTTTAAAGTGCAATGTCCAAATATATTTAAAAATATTTATACAAATTTTCAATTAAAATACATTTAAAACACTGATGGGGTTTAAGACAATAAAGATTTTTTTTTGTTTCCCCAAAGTTGTTCTCTTCTATAAAATGCATAAAAATTGGGACCATTTTATAATATTCAAACCACAGACCATAAACACATAGATAAACAATAGATTTGCAGGTTAGTGTGTTAAGATCACTTAAAAAGTTAAAAATGAAATGAAAAAATAGGTAAAGCAATGACAGGGATGAGCTTATGTACATTTTCATGGGATAAAAAGAGAACAAATCGTAGCAAGACCCTTGCTGGTCTTTCTATTTCTACATATACTCCGAACTAGCCATTCGGAAAGCCGATTGTAGCCGAGAAAACTTACGGAGTAGGGATAGACAGGGATAGACAGGAAATTTTCTTCTCTATGGTATTACGGAGTTCGCCAGCAGGATCGCTAATACGAATCAATAATGAACCGATCCGATGTGATCCGCGAACAAAATTTTCAGAATTTTATTAACCCCAAAAGCAGTTTATTACTGCGCATGCAAATAGTGCCTAAACTGGTTCCAAATCGCACCCGTAAACAAAGCTATTAATAACACCAATTGCACACTTGTCCAGTCCAAATTTAATTGCCTACATATGTATAATATTATATTAGAGTAAACCCTTTACTTCACTATCAATTACTGTCCGACCGAAACAGGATTTTTTGCGTAACCGAATTTTTGGCCTTGATCTCATTTTTAGCCGAAAACGAATTTTCGGCCGAAACTTAATAGTAATAAAGTTATATAGTCATATTAACATTTCTATTGTATCCTGGAACCTAGTATATTTTTTCACATATACACACTTAACTCGTGTAAAATAAAATAAAAAAAACAATAATAGAACTACGTAAGAAAAATATTTATTTATTTATGTCATATTAACATTAACAAATTAACATGAACATGCTAGGGACGTACACCTGTAAGTAACACTTGTAAAAAATTAACACTTGTAAAAAATCTAATTTCGACCAAAACTAGATTTTTGGCCGAAATTTCCCGAAATCGAAACTGAATCTTCGGTGGGTTATATTTTATCGTACAAGGTAGGAAGAGCCAGTGGCGTAGATAATTTCCTGGGGAGAATACAATAAATAAATATATATATATATATATATATATATATATATATATATATATATATATATATATATATATATATATATAACAAAAGGTAATACATTTCTTTATGGTCCAGAGGGCTAATTAAAGTGAAACACTTCTTATTTAACGAGCTTTCGAAAATATTTATTTCTCTTCAGGTCTACAATATGGAAAAAAAACAATACAATAAAAAAGCAAATCTTTCTCAATTTTAGGTATACTTAATAAATGCATTATTTAGAAGTTGGTAACATCAACGACAGCTGAATTTTACAATGTATAGAAACAGGATATTATTAAGTTTTGAAAAATTCATATTAATGTTTCTTAGTTCTAGGTTTCAAAAAACTTAATAATATCCTGTTTCTATACATTGTAAAATTCAGCTGTCGTTGATGTTACCAACTTCTAAATAAGCATTTATTGTAATAAACAATAAAAATTAGAAAGATTTTGCTTTATTGTATTGTTTTTTCCATCATTGTAGACCTGAAGAAAGGAAAAAAATTTTCAAACTTTAACAAGAAGTGTTTCAAACTTTTTTAGCCAACTCCCCGAACCGATACTTCGAGAGTTTATTTTTCTGTTAGTTAATGGTCGGCCAAGACTTCCTCCTCCTTATATTTTATATATATATATATATATATATATATATATATATATATATATATATATATATATATATATATATATATATATATATATATATATATATATATATATATATATATATATATATATATATATATATATATATATATATATATATATATATATATATATATATATTTATATATATATATATATATATATATATATATATATATATATATATATATATATATATATATATATATATATATATATATATAAAAAAACATACCCAAAAAATACAACATAAAACTTTCAAACATCGACCAACAAAATAATAAACAAAATGTAAATTCACTAATTCTAGAAAACACTCATTATATTTTTATATTATAGACTTTAGTTTGATTTGGTTTTTTAAAAAAAAAAAAAACCCAAATTTTTTTTGACTCCCCCTTTAAAAAAGGTGTCCCAAATTGGTGGGGAATATATGGGGATTTGGAAACCCCACGATAGATAGAAAATCTTTAAAAGGGGGGAAAGTTTTTGGACAATTTTGTTAAAAAACAAACCCCCGTTTACTACATGGTTCTATCTATTCAGGTTTTTGAGAAATTTTAAAAAAACCCAAAACATGTTTTTTTCGAAAATCGGCCTTTTTTTTTTTATAAGTAAAATTTTTTTTAAATCTGTAAAAACTTCTTCTAAGAAATTTTTTTTGTAGAATATGACCAAGTAGTAATTTTTTTATTTTCTACGTTTCTTTTTTTAGAATCATCATAAATTTTTTATTTTTTCATATGGACGCCATTTTGGGTTTTTTTACGCAGCCAAATAGTTTTTTTTTATTCTGATTTCAACAATGTATAACATGTTATAATTTAAGAGTTTATAACGTCATTTTTTTAAAAAAAAACAAATATTTTCTCAAATGGCCTTGATTCCGGCGAACGAATTTTTTTTTGTAAACAATAAAATATTATTAATTGGCACAATAGATAAGCTGAAGAGATATTTTACGAAATGGGACAATAGCTGTAACGTTAATACCGTGTTACAAAAATGTAATGACGCCCATAAAAAAAAAGTAAAGTTGATGAATCATCATCAATTTTTTTTTTTTCATATGGAAAAAATAGTTTTGCCCCAGCCAAATAGTGTTTTTATTCTTATTTCAACAATGTATAACTTGTTATAGTTTAGGTTTTTTATAACCTCATCCTTTTTAAAAAACAAATATTTTCTCAGTTGGCCTTGATTCCGGCGAATGTCATAAAATCATTCCCCAAGTTAGCTCGGGTACGTTTTAAATTTTTTTTTTTAACTTTGTAAAATGATTAATTATTTAAAGAAAAACTTGATATTTTGCAACGTTATTTCCAAAGCAATAGAAATGTTAATAAAGCTGCGCAAACGTACTTCAAAATTTTTCCCCTGAAAGGCAACCCCCCTAAACTAACATATTTTAAAAAAAAACTGGTTACAAATTTGCTTAAATTCGAAATTTTAAAAAAACCCCAAGACCTAAGAAGTACGTTAAAAAAAAATCGACAACGAGATGCTACAGTTAACCAACAATTTAAAAAAAAATCCAACATTTCCCCGGGCCGGGGTGTTGGATAAAATTTCCTCCCTAAGTTAACCATTCATAGGGTAGTTAGGACTTTTAAAAAAAATATCGTTAATATTTTAAAAAAAGGGACCACATTTTGAATTTAGGTGGTTTTTTTTACATCTTTTTTTTTTGTAGGAATATTAGTTTAGCCACTTTTTTTTTTTTCACTTTTTTTTAATTAACTTGTTAGGTGTAGTTTTGTTGTAACGGGGGATTAACTTATAGCTATGTTCGCAACCCCTTTTCTGTAAAAAACTGTTTAGCTTACCCCATTTGGCTAATTAATATTTTAGGGTTTTAAAAAAAAAATTCGTTCGCCGGAATCAAGGCCAACTGGGGAAAAATTTGTTTTTAAAAAAAAGAGGTTATAGACTCAAAATTATAACATATTATACATTGTTGAAATCAGAATAAAAAACTATTTGGCTGCGTAAAAATCCAATATGGCGTCCCCATGAAAAAAAAAAATTTTATGATGATTCTAAAAAGCCGAAACGTAAAAAAAAAAAATTGACTACTTGGTCATATTCTACAAAAAAGTTGCTTTTAAAAAATTTTTACAGATTTGAGAAATTTTTTTCTTATAAAAAAATGGCCGATTTTTTTTAAAAAAACATGTTTCAGGTTTTTTTAAAAATTTTTCAAAAACCCCAATAGATAAAACCATATAGTAAACAGGACTAGCTTTTTAATACAATTGTCCAAAAAACCCCCCCTTTAAAAGATTTTCTATCTATCTTTTTTCCGATCCCCCCACTTCCCCCCGGGAAACATATTTTAAAAATAAAAAGAATTATTGGTACTTGCTATAGCAAAAAAAAATTCTGCATACCTTCTTCAATCTAATATATCACGTTTACATTAGGAAAAAGGTTTTAATTTTGAAACTTGGTTTTCGTCTACCTGTTTTAAATAACTATATTGCGGTGCGTTGAACATATTAATTTGTTCTAAATTATTGAATCTACTAAATAAATTGCCAATATTTTTTTATAAAATTCGTCCATTGTTAATAACTGTATCAAAGCAGTATGTTTTGCAGATGTATATCGCCGCCAAAGCTTTGTTACATTTCGGTGGCGCTAGACAAAACAAGATGCTAATATATTAAAGGGCTGGCTATCGTCGTATTAAAATAATAAATATGATTGAAAAAATGAATAAATAATTTATTTTAAAGAGAATAATATAGAATATATTAATCATTTCGGTTTTTTTCAAATCGTTTTCATATTTAATTTATTTTATAGCATATTTCAATTAATAATTTGCAGACCTTAAAATATTTTTAAGCATGCCTTGGTGGGGGTAATTACACCCTACTAGCGCCTTTACCTACTTCAGTGGAAAATGTTTAATTAATTTACCAGAACATCAAATAGCTGTGAATTATTTTACGCCAAATTTTATGATAATGTTTATAATGGGTGCCATGACTATTTGTATTTGTAAATGTTTTTAATTAAATTCAAATTAAAACGTAAATTTGATTAAAACATATTTCAGAAACTTTTAGAATTACATTTTATGTTTATAATATTTTAGACTTCATTTTTGTTTTTTTTTTACACACCAGAATTTTATTTCTTATATAAGTATTAGTATCTGGATAGCATCTGATGCGCAATTCATGTACTGTACATAGGTTTGGATGGTTTTGGATACCCTGCGTAATTTATCTTAAAAAGGTGAAGACGCATGGGTAGCAAGTGGTTAAACAGATACTTTTTGTACGACTTCTTAGGGAGTCTTGTTTAAGCAGTTTGAAAAAGTATACGTAAAAACATTTCTGTAAAATAAATGACCAGATAAAAAAATATATATGTATTTTTTAAAGCATTGTCAACTAAAGTTTTATCCCAGAAATGAAATACTTTATTAAAAAATCAGAATGCTTTACGTAGGTTTTTAAAAGCCAAGTTTAATTGTTGGTTAATAGGATATATTTACTTTATACTTTCACAGTAAAAGATAAAAAAGTGTTACTCATCGGGGACTGCTTTTAAAAGTAATGATGCATTTAAATTTAATGTTGATATCTGGCCTATTTTAGTTCAGCAACTAAATTTTGTTCCTAATTGTAGGCGCTGATAGAATGCAGTAGACGATTTTCTAATGAGTTGGTAAGTTTTTTTTTATTTCATTAAAAACATATGTAGGGTTCTGTAACTAATAATCTAGTATTTTTGTATAAAAAAATGTATTTATTTGATAAATTTATAAAGACGCTTGCATAATCTAAGTTAGTTTTATTTAATAATATAAAGACTCGTTCTGATTGAATTAAGGTGCCTAAAAAATATAAAAATGGGACTTTACAAAATAGTTATAAGTAAACATTTTTAAGGGTATTTTTCCAGCCTAAAACATGTCTTGCAATATCTTTCTACATTTTTATAACTGCATACGCGCACTTTTAGGTTTTAAAAATTGCTGCCATTTTTCTGTCATTCAAGAAGAATAGTGTATGCGCTTTCTTCTCGCAGCTGCTCGGCTATTTTGGCGAATATTTTAGTGTTTACTGTACCAACATTAAAACTGCCAATATAAAATTTACCTGACCTAAAGGAGCGTCGACATTGGTTAAAATATATTTATAAAAAACAACTAAAAAGTTAGTTAGAGAAAATAATTAAATGGGTTGTTTATAAATTTCAGGTAAATCTTATTGTCAAAACAAACTGTGGCACTAAATTTCGACCTGTAAAGATGTTTTTACAGGTTTAAAGATTTATTGCGTGAATTTTTTTGTTTTATTTTTTTTTATTTGCCCACGCGAATTTTCTGGTTTTTAAAAATTGGTTTTTTCTTTCATGCAAAAGGAATACGGGGGCTCTATTTTAGTGATTTTTTAAAATACCGTTCCTTTAATATTTTGACATTATACAAACACAAACACACTATTTTGTGTTTTGTGCATCATACAATTAACTTAACCTAGAAGAGCGTCGAGCTTTGGTAAAAATTTATTTATAAAAACCAACTGGAAATTTATTTGTGCAATCTTTTTGTACTTAGGGGATTAAAAATAACGAAATAGGTTGTTTACTAATTTTAATAAGTTCGTAAATCTTATTGTCAAAACAAATTTCAAACCGTTAAAAGTTTGCATGCTACAAATATTGCAGCAGGAAGAGTTTTACGCAAATAAACGTTAGGATTGTAATAGTAACTTAAAACAGCAACAGAACATTAAATTACAGAAAAATACAGGTTTTTTTTATCTATAAACCTTAGTTATTTAGAAAATTAAACCCAAAAGGCACAAAATGGATTTTTAGGTCTAACTATTTTTTATACAGTAGAAAGTTTATTCAGTATCTGGCGCCTGTATAGGGAAAGTGGGGTAAATAAAAAAATGTAGTTAATTGTAAATTATCCTGTAAAACATTTGGCATTAAAAATTAAAAGTTTCCAGAATTGCCAAAATATTTTAAAGAACAGTTTAGATGATTTTAATGATTGTTTAATTTACATTAACTCAATTTTCAAATTTTTTCACGTATCCCACTGTTTCCATACAAGCGCCATTATATTTTTATTTTCTGTTAACTTAGCCATTTTTAAAATGTTGTGTCTCAAATATTTCTTTTAAAAGGGTTACATTTGTAAAATTTTATATTTTTAAGCTTAAATAATTTAGCTGCCTAACTATTGATTTTCTAGTACGATGCTCTGCTGTATAAAAAATTAATATTTTAAATAATATTAATTGTGGTTTAGAACTGTTTTTAAGCCGTAATTGTAAACGTAATTAATATTAAACCATTTTCATTCGGTTCACCACTGATATTTCGTTTCGTTTGCATGCTCTCTACATTGATCGAATTTTATTGTTCCAGCCTCGGGCCCACCTTAACCGCTGAATAACAGAGGTTTGATGTCCATTTTAAGTGAATATTTCAGGTGTTCATTCAGTGTTTATGCGCCGTGATAGTCTTTCATTTTCTTTTATTCTTGAAACTTATTGGTTTTATTACCTTTTATACTTTAAATAAGATTTAATCAAAATCAGCATAATTACGTACGTATTTGAAAAAATATTATCGTCGGTGTAATAAGTAATATAACTCCATGTGGTACAAACTTTCCATAAACAAAAATAAAGCTCTTTTTAAAGAGTATGGATCTCGATATTTAAACAAAATAAGTTTCATTTTATTATGTAAAATTACACCTTACATGTTTTAATATTAGAATCGATTCTTTTTTCCGAAAAGTTGTGCCACATGGTGCCACATGGTGCTACATGGTGCCACATGAAGTTACGCACTTTGGTAATTACACCGCCGATGTTATTCCTCTTTTTTATTTGAGTTATTAAATTTTCATAATAGTAAGATGAATAGTTTTTGGACTAATGTGTCCAACTCCATTTAAAAATAATCTAAGTCCTATCTAATATATTATCCAAAAGAAAACACTGTATTGAGCTTTTTAGCACATATTTTAGACTATTTTAAATAAACAACAATTTCTAAGTGGGATCTCCCACGTACCCAATATTTCTTCTATGGGCAATAAACTGCTATATTTTGCTAGGTTTAGTTATACTCTTTTATAGGTTAGAGAGGAACAAAGTTCTGCGTTAGTCTATCAGACGAAGCCGGATTGTTTGTGTAAAATTTTTACTTGTGACAAATATCGGGAAATATGACCGAAAAAACAAAGCGTGTGGATTTAGGTGATATAGGTTTTAAGGAAAGTCTTGTTAAATAATACAAGGAAGGTACTGATAGTAGTAGTGATATAGGTGATGTGCCGGAGGACTTAATATTGACTTAAAACATGATACCATTTCGGATTTGTCTAAATTTGAAGACAATAATAAAAGTGATGAAGTACAGATAACTGATACTAACAAAACATATATATATATATATATACCAAAAAAATCCGTACGGGTAATGTACGTCAGAAGTCGAAACATCCTCTAGAACTCGGAAACATAATGTTGTTGTTAAAGAGGCACAGATACCTTATGCAAAAATGGTACCTCAAACACTATACTTTGACGTTTGCTGGTATTAGACTTTATATTTAATGTTGGTGTTTATATGTTTTTTTGTTTATCTACAGTCTTATAAACCCCTTCCTAAAAATATTTAGTGTCTTAGACATTGGTTTTTGTTTTTTAAGATTTATTAAAAAATTAATGTCTATTACTATAATTTTATGTTCACTGATTTTTCTTTGGCTTACCGTGTTTACAAATTTAAGTTAATTTAATTTATTTTCACAGAATCACAGAATCTAGTTTAGTTATATCTCTGATATTATTATTCAATAAAAACTGTTTAGTTCATCTGTATTTTTAATTTTTATTTTCGTTTCTCAAAACATTTTATTTTACATACTACGCCGTTTAAAATAGGGTACCGGACCAGGTAAAGGTTAAAATTGTTTGATTAAAGAAACCATTTCTTTTAGTATGATACCATACTAAAAAAAGAGTAGTTTAAATGTAACTCATTTTGGTTTAAAACAGGGTGTGTTTTAAATATTTAAATTTATAATTCTAAATATATTCCTTAAACTTTTTACAAATAACCAATTTCTTTGAAAAGAAATATAGAGCGTGTGATACTAATAAATACTTTCAAAGTTTGAAATACATTTAGAGCACTTCATCTGTATCTCAAAAGTTTTTTCAAAAAAAATAATATCGTACGCTTGTCTAATATTTCTATTATTTTCCCGAAAGAAATTTCTGAACAGTTTTAATAGTATGTTTATCATAAGTACTTAAAAAACTTCAACGAGACTTCTCTATGGGGTAGGTAGGTAGGTAGGTAGGTAGGTTTAAAGTGAGTTAGTATAACACCCTTCCACCGCGACCGATCGGTCTATTGTGGCTCTTGTGGTACTTTTTATATTTCTCCCACCAGGTCCAGACTCCTAATAAATCTGATGATCCTGTTGGGAGAGAGATCTTTCACCTCCCCCGGCAACAAGGTGTCATTGCCGAGGATGGCGAATCTTAGTCGTGCCATTGCTGGGCACGACCACAGTATGTGTTCTGCCGATTCATCCTCCATGCACATGTGGCATTCGGCGTCTTCCGCTAGGCCGATCTTGTGCATGTGGTGTTTCAATCTGCAGTGTCCCGTGTACAGTCCCACTAGAGTTTTAAGGTGTACCCTTGATTGCTCCAGTAGTTTGACAGTACATTGTTGGTTCGGTGGGCTTATGAAGGCCTTCGAGTGTCTGAGACCTGGAAGTCCATGCCAGTACCGAAGATTTTCTCTTTGTGTCCAAGCTGATATGAACTGCGTGGCCGTTCCACAAGATATATCGATGACCGATTCCGGCCCTGTGAATTTTGTCTCCTTTTGGCAAGGAGGTCTGCGGATTCATTACCCTCTAGGCCGGTGTGTCCAGGTATCCACAGTATTGTAACCTTATTGTTTAGACCCAGTTTGGTCAGCGCATCCTTGCAATTCCAGACGGTTTTCGAATTGCACCAGCTGGATTCAAGAGCCTTAAGAGCTGCTTGACTATCGGAGAATATTTTAATTGACTTACGTGTGCAGTGCCGATCAACCAGCGATCTAGCACACATCTCAATAGCAAATACCTCCGCTTGAAATATGGTTGCGAGAGTGCATAGGCTAAAGAAAAACTGCCCTCGGCCTCTGTCCATATATTCCAGCTCCAACACCGGCTTTGGTTTTGGAGCCATCGGTGTACCAACAGATGTTAGCCCGGAGCAGGTCGGTCGTTTTTCGACTCCAGTCCTCCCTTTGTGAGTAGACTACACTGTAGGGCCGGTTGTAATTGGTTGCTGTAGGCATTATGTCTGAGGGCATTCCCAGTCTGTCACAGGTCAGGACATTCCTGAGGAGACTGGTGCTCTCCATATGACACGCCTGCGGTTTGTTACTGACCGCTTGGTAGAGTCTGTATGTTGCCCACCTTGCCTCTCTCTCCAAGTAGATATGCAGAAGAAGCAGTCCCAGGAGGGCTTCCATGGCCGCCGTTGGTGTCGAGCGCAGCGCGCCCGTAATCATTAGGCAGGCCTGTCTCTGTAGGCTAGATAGCTTTGCTTGGGTCAGCCGCTGCTGCCCCTTGCGCCACCATGCCACAGAGCCTTACGTGATCATTGGTCTTATGACTGCCAAGTGTATAGCCAGTACATCTGTTTTGGTTGCATGCTCCAGGATTTGCCACAGATCCTGCGGCATGTCCAGAAAGATAGGGTCGCCTTACGGATGACTTTTTCCAGATGCGAATTCCAGCTAAGAGTGCTATCTAGGATCAACCCCAGATATTTAGATTCTTTCGCAAATGGTATTGTTTCACCTTGCAGAGTTGGTGGTCTCAAGTTAACCATGGTTTCTCTTTCGGGTGAAGGGGTCTCTTCAGAGTTTCCTTTAATTAGGATGACTAGATCATCTGCATATGCCTGCAGATCGATCTCCCAGAGAGAGAGTATGGCCAGCAGGTCATCCACCAGGAGCGACCACAGCAGGGGGGATAGAACCCCTCCCTGCGGACACCCCCTGGCGGCCCTAAATCTGATCATCTCCCCCTGCATATGAGTGGTTATGTTTCTGTTTTCTAACATGGTCCTGATCCAGTCACATATGACCGGACTGATCCCTCTAGAAGCTGCAGCCTCATACAGGGAGTCAGGTAACGCATTGTTGAAAGCTCCTTCAATATCTAGAAATGCAGCCACCACCATCTCCCTTTGTTCCAGGGAGCTGGCGATGTTTTCCACCAGGTTGTTGAGGGCTAATTCTGTTGATTTACCCGTCTCGTATGCATACTGGTGTATGTTAAAGGGGTGAACCCTGAGTGGGCCATCCTTTATGTGGACATCCAGTATTTTTTCCAGACTTTTTAACAGAAAGGAGGTTAGACTTATTGGTCTTAGCGACTTGGGGTTCGATCCATTCCGACCCACCTTTGGTATATATATTACCTTAGTCGCCGACCAGCTAGTCGGTCTCTAATTCCACACCAGGCTAGCTCTAAAAAGTCTTATTAAAAAGGGTAGCATCACTTCCAGACCGATTTGTAACAGTGCCGGAAAGATGCCATCTTCACCCGGCGATTTATAGGGGAGGAATAAGCCCACTGCACCCCGTATCTCTTGTGCTGTTATTATCTTGTTAGAAGTCAGCCAGTCGCTCTTCTGAGGCCGTTTTAATCGGCCAGCAGGAAGATTTTCTGGCTGCCTATCTAGTAGTATACTTCCTGGGAAGTGAGTTTTTGCTAGAAGCTCCAACGTCTGTCTTCTAGATTTGGTAAAGGAGCCGTCTGGTCTTTCCGGTGATCCTAACTCCTGAACTGGTTCTCTAGAGAGATCCTTTGAATTCTAGTGCTGCTCGGTATGCTCGAGATACCTTCACATAACCTTACCCAGGATTCTCTTTTTGCTTTCCTGATTTGCTTGTTTTAGTGGGTTAGGTCGGTTTTATATGCATCCCATTCGCCCACTACTTTTGCCCGATTGAATAGTCGACGGACTTCTTTTCTTAGCGTATTCAGGTTTTTGTTCCACCAGGGAGTGTTTCTGTTGTCTTCTTTCCTTTTAAGTGGACAGTTTTCGTGATAGGATGAGATAATTGCGGTTCTCAACTGTTCCGCAGCCACCTCTATCTGTTTGCAATTGTTTATTGTGGTAAGACAGGACTGGAGATGGGGAAACAAATAGTCAAATAGTATACAGGGTGTCCCATTTAAAAAAGGCAACTTTGGGTTATATTTCTAAAACCGTAATTGATAAAAATATTTAGGTGCACCACTGAATTCTACGTAAAATTCTACATAAATAGGCTTTTTACCATTTTTTTCTATCTTTACTAACAAACGAGATACAAAGGTGTATTGAAATCGTCAAAATTTGACAAACGCCCTGTATATCCGTAAGTTAGCCGCTATCTTTTTTTACTTTTGCAGTTGTTTCGTAAATCGAACTCGAGAACTTGCCATCAGATTGCTCTCTTATACTTTTTCTAATACCCTGAAAATCCATCGAAAAGGCGCCACCCTGTACGTGTTATTGATATTAAATCTTTCTCATTCCGTACTCCAGTGATTTTCCATTTCGTATGCCTGCTGTCTCCATTGCTCTAATATCATTGTGTTTCAGCCTCGGGCACACATCTTAACCGCTAAATAACGGGAGTTTAATGTCCATTTTCAGCTGTTAATTAAGTTTTTATATGCTCTAATAATTTTTTCACTAACTCGTTTTTAAAACCATATTGAAACCTATTGGTTTTATTACTTTTTATAATTTAAGAGACATTTTTTTAAAACTAAAACCAGAATAATTATATAAAAATACAATTTTACTAGTTTAGAGTGTTTTTTTTATTAATTTTTATTTACATTTTTATTAAATGCATTGAATTTTTCTTTCTAATTCTAATTTGTAAGTGATACTGCAATATATACAACACACATTTTAAACAAAAGTTTCTTGATTGTTAAATTGGATATTTCATAAATATTGCTAATCGTAAAAGAACCCTTTACTTTAGTATTCAGTTTGTCGGGCTAGTCTTTAAGCTTGATTCAGATTCAGAAGTTTTGAAGAACAACGAGTCATTTAACCTTGTGGGTGTTACTTTCGAGAATAACCTTAGTTGGCAAAAACACATTATATGCAGATCCACTCTCCGATTGTCTCCTTTCAATTTGTATAATCTGTGTGTATCTTAAATTAGACCATCTTCTGGGAATGGCGTCTTTCACAACATTCTTGGATTCCATCCATCCAATAAAAAGAACAGCTCGCCTTAATAATGATTGCATTATTACAGAAAAGCTTATTTTGCCATCGACGATCTGTCGCTCTTTTAACGGTATTTCCACGGCTTCTGCTTTGAGAAATTATTCAATGTAATTCCTCGTCTAGCTGCTCCGAATAGAGCAGCACGTAATGTCACACCCCGAACTTCCCATTTTGTTGATTTATTTATCCCTTGCGTCTCTAGATTATGAAACCTGTTGCCCGCAGAGGTATTCTTTTCCTCCAAAAAAATAAATATTTAGAGATTTGGAGGAAGTCCCGTGTTAATAAACTTCAACTTAGCACACTAAAGACACACACCGTACGTTAATACTTAAGTTTTGAGGCTTCGTAGACATTTCCAAGATAAATAAAATAAATGAATAATTTGCAGTACAATGCAAATCAGTTTAATAACTGTATATATATATATATATATATATATATATATATATATATATATATATATATATATATATATATATATATATTATCAAGCAAAATTAGACTGGCTTTAAGAAAGCAAGACTAATTCTTGCGAAAACCAGTAGCGTACAATTTTCTTGGTTATAAATAAGGACTTACCGACACGAACGCCACTGATGTAAGTGCCTTAGAAAACAATTTTGTACTTGTGAATGTGACCTATAATTATACATTTGCGTGTACCAAAACTCATTTCAATATCCAAATATAAAGGAAAACACTGTACTTTTAATAAAAATTTGTCTTTGCCGTGTTAAAATACCGGCTCTCATCTGATCAGCGAAATTAAGCAACGTCGGACGTGGTTAGTAGTTCGGTGGAACACCATAGGCGAATCCCGCGTGCCCTGTGTGTGCTTTCGATTTCTCTTTAAATTTTATGTTTTGCCTGGCTAATAATAACCAGACATTAATGAAGAGTAGTTGAAAGGTAGTAGTTATTTGTATAATGTCAATGGTGGTACTATCGCACACTAATTTATCGTAAAATGGAATCTTTGCATATTTTGGTATTTGGATATCGCTTATCGGGGAAAAATGGATAAAATATGGATATACCCTGCATCCATTGTACCTAGTACTTAGGCTTCATAAAAGCCTTCATAGGTTCTCCTAAAAATTAAAAAAAAAAAAAAACTGGAAGTAAAAAATTTTCTGCTTGCACGGAGAACATTTATTAACCGAAAAGGAGGATATCAATTCGACACGTGTCTATGTAATATTATTGAAACTGCAATATATTTACATATAATAATCTATTAGGGCTTTCAAACAAATATCCAGAACTTGATAGGTGCATGTATGAATGCTTATCAGGATGTTTTTCTCGTTTCTCCGATAGTATATATATATATATATATATATATATATATATATATATATATATATATATATATATATATATATATATATATATATATATATATATATATATATATAGTTGTGGACAAAATAATAGCAGTGCTAAGAAAATAAAATATAAATCCTCTATTCTACCAACACTAAGATATAACACATTGACCTAAAGACATACATAAAATAGAGTTATACCCCAAAAAATGAAACAAAATTGTAGCAAAATATATATTTTTAAAAAAAATTGTAGAATTTTGATGGACAAAATAATAAGTGTTTCTCTAAATGAATATAAAAATATTAAGAATGCTATAAATTAATTAATTTTCTCTTTTTAGTCTTAATTGACCGTACTTAATTTAAAAATTTATTAGAAATTACAGCTTCAAAAGACGGTATAGAATTAATCAAATCTTGACCCCCGGTAATTGGAATGTTATTCCGGAATCCTGAATTACAGACCATAGTTGCTCTTGATTTGTAAGTTTTTCACGTTGCTACGACATCTTTAATATCACCCCATAGATTCTCTATGGGGTTAAGATCCAGCTTTGTGCAGGGCAGTCTGGGACATTAATTTTCTCATCGTGCATGAATTATTTGCATGACCAAACTGATGTTTTGGGTCATTGTCCTGCATACAAACCCATTTAATTAACATCTGCTCCTCTGCATAAGGCAGCATAATATTTCGTAAAATATCTACATAGATACTAGCAGTCATTATGGTTTTTATCCTAAATATGGGCCCTACACTATAATACGAAAAACTTGCCCATACCATAATTTTGGACCTCTATGCTTTACAGTTTTTACGGTATATTGAAGCTGATATGCAGTAGCTAAAGAACGTCTAATGTAAATTCTTTGACATGTATTGCCAGATAAAACGATTTTACATTCGTCAGAACCATAATATGTTGCGCCATTTCGTCAAAACCATTTTAACATCATTTTTCGCAAACTCTAATCGTCTTTTTCTTTGTTTCTAACTTAGTAAGGGTATTTGCCTTGGGTTTCGGCTTTCAGGTTTTGTTCTGTTAGTCGTCTTCTTATAGTTCTAGTACTCACATCCAGTCCTACACTCTCCTTAAGCTTTTAGATGAACAAACGGGTTCATCGCTGTTCGGATAAAAGCTTATCTTCTCTTGGCGTGGTTTTGCGCTTACGGCGCGTGTTTCAGGCACTGACTGGCACTTAAAGCATTTGCTACCATGTTAATGAGCATTCCATTCTATTTTTAATCTGCGATTATGATTTTTCCTTCTCTTTGATTTTTTTATTAACTCACGTTTTTCAGGAGTATAGGGTTTTTTCTTCCCATTACATGGTAAATCAAAACTTTATTTATTACTGTAAATTACAAGTAATAATTTAAAAAGATACTGAAGATTATTTTAAATGATCTTTTTAAAGGAAGAATCTTTTGCAACTGAAACACTCTAACACTGCTATTATTTTGACCAACTCTAAGTTGGGTTTTTTACAAAAAAGTAAAATATTTTGTTTATCTTCTTTTTTAAATCTTGTCAATAGGATACTAAGTAAACATGATAAGCAAATAAAGTATACATTTAATTTTAACCAGAAGGGAATTTCTTATCAGTTACAATAGATTGTGTTGACCACTGCTATTATTTTGTCCACAACTGTATGTGTATATATATATATATATATATATATATATATATATATTAATATATATATATATATATATATATATATATATATATATATATATATATAACAAATAAATGATATAAAAAATTATTATGTTTAATTTATTTTTTTGAATCTATCTGTGGAGGTCATAATAAACTACTTCCGGCTATACCGGAAGTGCTGCAAAATTGACTTTTCCAATATTGTTACTTCAAAATTTAAATGCAACACCCTGTATATTTTTTTAAATTTGGATTCTACGAGGTTATTCCTGATATAAAATCTGTATAATATCTATACGTATCTTTGTTAGTTTTGAGAAAATAGCGATTGAAGATGTCCAAACAGCATATTATGCATATCAATACATCTCCTCTCCCCCTCTTAGGGTGTGACGTAATTTATGGATGGCTCCTAATACCACTCTACAAAAATAAAAAAAGTATAGGTTCCATATATCATATATCACGTATATATGATTTTCGATGTATTTTTTCCTCCTATCATTATATGTCACATTTACATGTACAAAATTGTTTTCTAAGGCACTCACATCAGTGGCGTTCGTGCCGGTAAGTTCTATATTTTTTTAAATTTGGATTCTACGGGTTATTCCTGATATAAAATCTGTATAATATCCTATACCTATCTTTGTTAGTTTTTGAGAAAATGGCGATTGAAGATGTCCAAACGACCGCATATTATGCATATCCAATGCACAATCCTCTACACCCCCCCCTTAGGGTGTGACGTAATTTATGGATGGCTCCTAATACCACTCTACAAAAATAAAGAAAGTATAGGTTCCATATATCATATATCACGTATATATGATTTTCGATGTATTTTTTCCTCCTAAACACGAATCCGTAATCAGAATTTGGCCTTCATAGGTTCTCCTAAAAATTAAAAAAAAAAAAACTAAAAGTAAAACATTTTCTGCTTGCATTGAGAACATTTATTAACCGAAAAGGAGGTTATTAATTCGACACGTGTCTATGTAATATTATTGAAACTAAAATATATTTACATATAATACTCTATTAGGGCTTTCAAACAAATATCCAGAACTTAATAGGTGCATGTATGTATGCTTATCAGGATGTTTGTGCACGCATTTCTCCGAAACTATATATATATTTTTTTTAACTACTTTGTTTTGGTCTAACATTTTCACTTTAGACTTTAAAAAATATTTTTTCTACCATCCATTTGTCTAGATGTTTTACTTAATTTAAATGGCTGTTAATAGTGGATATTTTCGTAATAAAAAATTCTAATTGGGACCGTTCAAAGAGTGCTCAAATAGCGAATATTCGTAATGCCTCAAATGAGGTTATAATAACAATAGATACCCATTTAGGAAATCAGTTTAGGCTGTTTCGGTTGTATATTATCGAATAATTAATACCGGTTTAGATTATTATTTGTTAATTGATATATGAAGGCTTTTAATTTGCAAGTTTAATCCAATGGTATTAGACTAAAATTTGTTATTTGAAAACCTTATTAAATTATTTGGATATTGATTTGTAATAAGTCGGAAATTAAAGTTAAAAGAGAAAAATTCTAATATAAACCAATAAACGTGAATTTGGATGAAACCATTAGTAAACAAGTTTGTTTAAGTAAAGTTTTTTGTTTTTCCAATCTTGGGACAGTCTACAAAGACACCCACAGGACTAACGTACTATGGGCGGTGCTATGGGTGTCTTAAGGGAAATACCGAACATTTTTGTTAATAGAAACCTGTTATCTAAACCTAATAATTTTTCAGATATAAACATTTTTGTTTCGCTATTAGAAAAGTTTTTACGATGTTTTGCCAATATCTTAGCTGGCATTTCCGGTAATGCTTTTTTGACGGCTGCTCGACTTGGAGTAGGATGGAATTGCAAGTCAAACGCCTCAAAAAGAAATGGTATGGGAAAACCATAAAAAATATTAAATATCTTAGCTGGCATGTTCCAGTAATGCTTTCTTGACGGCTGCTCGACTTGGAGTAGGATGGAATTGCAAGTCAACAGCCTCAAAAAATTTTGAAAATGCAGTAATTTGGAAAAATCATAATAATAATGTAATATATATATATATATATATATATATATATATATATATATATATATATATATATATATATATATATATATATATATATATATATATATATATATATATATATATATATATTTAGATTTCAAATTTTTTTTTTTTTTTTTTTGATTAAATGTATCTCGAAAGTTTTTTTGATATAAAAAGAAAATTTTCCCAAAAATTTAGCTCAATATCTTAAAAATTAAGCTGGCGCATAGGGGGTCCCCTTTTCCATTTAAAATACATGGGAAAAATTATTTTTTCAAAATGACTAAATATATTTTTTTTAATTTTGGTTCTAACTGTCTTATAGGAAATTTAATTCTGTACAAAATCGATCTCTTATATTTTTTTCCTAAACTGAATGGAAATAAAGTTACAGAGCATACAAATTTTTAATGATGGAGTAATGGGAATAATTTACTTTTCAACAAGGATAAAATTTTTATTTAATATTATTTCGACAATAAAACACTGCTTTGACGAGATTTAATTATGTTTAGTATGTAAACAGTGATATTCTTGTATTTAAAAAGTCAAAATAAAATAGAATAAAAATTGTATCCTTGTTAAATATATATATATATATATATATATATATATATATATATATATATATATATATATATATATATATATATATATATATATATATATATATATATATATATATATATATATATATATATATATATATATATATATATATATATATATAAAGAATATCGAAAAAATTGTCGGTTGGACAAAAGTCGATGAACAAACTAAATGATATTCTAAGTTCCTAACTTAGAAAAAAAAATAGAAGTAGGTAACACATATGTAAAGTTAAGCTAATATTTTGTATAACAATCCTTATTACGTACGAATCACTTCTTGGCATCGTTTTGGCATAGACTCAAGAAGTCTTTTGATTATTGCAGGGTCCATATTTTTCCAAGCTTTGTTCAAAGCAACAAACAAATCTTCTTTATTTTTATAGGTTTTTGTCCTCATTTGTTGATTTAGTATTTCCTACAAATTTTCGATGGGGTTTAGGTCTGGGGATTGAGATGGCCACTCTAAAACGGGAACCATTTCATCTTCTAAGAATCGTTTTACCAATTGTGATGCATGTTTTGGGTCGTTATCATGCTGGAAATGGTATAATAACGGCATCTTTTCTTCCAGATAAGGTGTCCAAACATTTTGTAAGATGTCTTTATACATAAACCTATCCATTAAGCCATCTATCTTATACAGTGGGCCCATTCCAAATCCGGAAAAACACCCCCAGACCATAACTGACCCTCCACCATGTTTCACTGTTGGCCGAGTGAATTTTGGCAACAAACGAGTATTGCGGGGACGCTTCACATGCTGAATCCCATCCGAAGAAAATAAATTAAATTTGGATTCGTCACTAAAGCAGACTTGTTTCCATTGTTTCAAAGTCCAATCCTTATGTTTCTTTACAAACGATAATCTGGCCTTCACATTTTTTTGGAAAGCAAAGGTTTTTTCGCCGCTCTTCTTGAAAGCAGTTACATATCTACTAATTTACGCCGAATAGTCCTTGCGCTTACTGACTGATAACCCATTTTCTCAATTTTTGCCTTTTATTTTGATGGACGACAAAAACGGATTTTCTTGTGAAATTCTTTTAATCGTTTTTTTTTAACTTGGAATCAACTTTTTTGGGGCGACCAGATTTGGGTTTGGCTATAACATTTCCTCTGTCACGAAATCTTTTTAAAATGTAATGCACAGCTGATCTCCCCATTTGAAATTGTTTTGCAGTTTCAGATTGCGGCACTTCCCTTTGGTAAGCATTTATTACACGCTGCTGCAGATCTTCGGAAAACTTGATACCTCGTGGCATAGTAGAAAAAAAGATAAACAACTATTTAATTTCGAAGACGATACTGAAAGCAACTCACAAGTAAAACTGTCTTAGTTAACGTGTTTTGTTCATTTAAATTGGGCCAGTCAAAAAACGCAAAAAAATGTGTTTATGATCTTATCTTTTTGTCTGTTTGCAAAAACTAAATATTTTATTTTATCTTTAACATATCAAGACCCAGCATATTTAAATACACATAAAGAAATTTACTGTTTGAAACAAAGAAAATATTAAAATTCAATTTTTGTTAGAGTTATGGTTTTTTTCATCTACTTTTGGCCAATACTGTGGGAATAAGGGAAATAGATAGAAAAATCTTCACACTGAGAATAAGCAGTTGTTGTAAAGTATTGTTTGAAAAAAATATACATAGTTAAGTGGCACAGAAGTAGTATTACACTAAAAGGTAAAGGAAATTATTATTATTAATATACTTATATATATATATATATATATATATATATATATATATATATATATATATATATATATATATATATATATATATATATATATATATATAGTAAAATATTAATAATAATAATTTCCTTTACCTTTTTAGTAATACTACTTCTGTGGCACTCAACTATGTATATTTTTTACAAACAATACTTTACACCAACTGCTTATTCTCAGTGTGAAGATTTTTTATCTATTCCCACTTTTATTGCCTTTTCCTTGGTGTTTCCAAACGAGATTTTAATGACCGAAGGGATATTTTAGTATCCATATTATTCTTAATTCCCCAAAATAAAAATACAATGGCTCTTAAGCTTTATGTTCGTACCTTTTATGTGACAGCGTTTGTCCATTATTAATCATGTAATGCTGAAATGTTTGTGATGAAATGTATTTATACGCGTTTTTTATGTTTTTAATTTTGCCGGTTAATAGTATAGGGTTTATTTTTATTCACCAAAAACAAATGTTTTATGAGTTTATTACTTATTTTGTCATATTTTGAAAATAAATATGTCGATCTTAATTTAAAAAGTATTGGTATATATCTAAAAAATATTATTATTATTATAATTTTTACTAATATTATTATATTAAAAAAAAACTTTTACTGCAACTGTAATATATCTTTTACTGTACTAATTTAATCGGTTTCATAGAGAGACAACGGCCTTTAGGGACTGTTTGCTCCTCTTTCAGATTTATTGTACGTTAGGAGACCTATTTAATTATTTATTACTTAATGGCATTAAGGAAAAAAATGTATTTTTGATTTGGTATTAAGCAAATATGTATAAAAATTCAAGTTGGTTTTTAAAAAGTTATTCTTGGTGTTACAGAGTTTTGTAAGTTATTGTAACTACAAGGGGGCTCCACCTCTAAGTTTTAGATTTCGGACTATCGACTCTCGTTACGTTTGTCTATTTTATCTTAGATTTCTGCTAATTGTTTTAAAATCTTGTTCTTCATATTGTTAAAAGTTGGGACATAAAAATGATTTTTATTCTGATTGTTTAAAACTGTTTAAATATTGTTAAAATTACTTACTTTTTTATCTTTATGATAGCCTACGTATGCTTGTATGGAGCCTAAGTACTAAATACCGTGGGTGTCGGGTTTTTAGAAGCTTAACCCATTTTATCCCCTCGTTCACGGACCTTTTAGACAGCCTGATAGTTCCATCAGGGTCGTCAAATAACTACGACCTCTGAACTATCCCCATTAACATCTGGGTAATGTCAGCCAGTTAGAACCTACAGTTTAAGGTGGGTACCAAACCACACCCAACGGCACACGGTGTTCACTGGCACTTACCCATTCAATTACTAACCGTGCCCGGCGTGTAATCTTACGAGAAGCGGGATGTTCGACGCGGCAAAGGCCGTTCGCATATATATGTCTCTCCGGCCCCGGGCCTCGAACTATGCCATCGTTACTGTTTTGTAATCCTGTATTGAAAACTATCTAAACATTGCTAAAAGTTGACATAAATGTTCAAAATTACTATAGTAGGAGTTTTTTTATTTATAGTTCACAAGATTTGCACAGTGCTTTGCAAAAAAGGTTAAATAAAATTATTAAATGCCGTTATGCGTTTTTGTACAGCTTAGAAAGGACCATAATAGAATAAGATTAAATGCTAAACTTAAAATTTTATGTTTTTATTGAAGGCAAGTAAATATTTTGAATACGGCTCCATCAAAATTATTGAAATTAATATGCGGTCCTTATAGCGTCAGTTGTTATACATTGTTAATGAATAACAAAGTATTAATTTTGTTTGCTAGACCCTTTTAAAAAATTATTAATAATGTGTATCATTAAAGAATCTAAAAATAAATATCCTTTAAAAAATAACAAACAATTTACAAAAAGCCAATATTAATTACTTGTCGTCTGCATCTTGATAAGATATAGGGTTGTGATTACAGGAACACCCTAAATTTCCGCTTGTTTACCGAAGGGTAATCAGTAAATGTCCACTTCTGTCCTAATTAAGTTATCATCCAATTTCATAACCCTTTAGGCTACGATTGACGGTACCTTTACGGAAAAGTTATTATCGGGCAGTATAGAGGTGCCACAAAATATGCCAATTAAAGCTCTATCATTATATTTTGATAAAGACATTTGAGAAGTAGGTAAGAGTTTTTCATCTCCTTTTTTTAAAGATGTGTGAGTCATACCTGGTTCGGTTAGAATTAAAATTAAAAAAAAGTGTTTTTATTATTATATGTAAAGGTATAAAAGTATTAAGTAAATGGTGTTTAAGAGTTATCATTCCTTTAACAAAAAATATGATTGTCGTACCTGGACAATTTCCAAAAAAATACTCTTTATTTTTGTTTGTAAAAGCACAAAAGTATTCAAGCTATAATATTAAATTTTCGAAAAGTGTTTATTGGCACAGAATTTATTTTGTTCAACATTGCTAAGCTTGGTTGATCTGACGCGAAAATATGACACCACTAGATTTTAAAAGATTGTATTTTTTGTATACTTACTTACGAGGCTAGTTGCTCATCTAGTTATGTTTTACATATTATGCATCTTAACAAAACAAAATACATATAAAAAAAGGGTTTTGTATAAGGCTAAGATAATGACGTATAAAAATGGAGACGCTTTTATTTACAATTAAATATATTTTGTTCTCTTGCCCATCGGCGGGCTGTAGAAAATATGCCGCTTTTTTATAAGTATTTTTACGGCTTGTGTTTCGAGAAGTTAGATAATTCCACTTCTGGCAGCTCCTAGCAAAGCAACACGGAGTGCCACTTTTATGCGCATCCTTTTACAGTCCAACTCAAGAGGCCCCGAACTTTCCACTTTGTTTGTTCCTTTATCCCTAGAGTGTCCCAACTGTGAAACCCATTTTCCGCATTCCAAATCTCGAAATTTACTACCTCTTACCACACTTAAAATACCCATGGTACATTAGTATTTGGACCTTCAGCCTTCGTGGGCTGCCAATTGTTTGCCCGGTACTAGTATTTGCCAACACTGGTTTGACACTGGCAGCAGCGTACTGACCACATAAATTTTTGAGAAAGACAGATTTAAAACGACGTTTGAGGCGCGTATGTACCCTGACGTTGCCGGCTTATTAAATTTGCTTTAACAATACGAAATTTAAACTATAGGTATTTTCTACATTAAAAAAAATGTGCACTTTTTTCATAAAGGATAGGACCAATATAAGAATTTAAAAAATATATGTTTTTATTACTTTCATTAAATATTTTTAATTTATTGTAACCTAAATAAATTTGTTTTGTTACTTTTTAAATATTAGATTAGTAGACGTTTATTGTACAGGCTTTTCGGTAGATTTTTAGGGTATTGGGAAAACTACAAGAGATAAAACAAATCTGATGGCACGTATTTAAGTGCAATTTTCGAAACAACTGCAACTTGATCGTCTCCAACATACAGGGGTTTTTCAAATTTTTTTAGTGCACCTTTGTATCTCGGTTGTTGGTTAAAATAGAAATAAATGGTAAAAAGTATATCAATGTAGAATTTTACGTAGAATCTAGTGGCTTACTTTATTATTTTTTATAAGTTACGCTTTTAAAGATATAACCCAAAAGTTACCTTTTTAAATGGGATACCCTGTATATAATTTACCCATTTGTTTTCCAATAAAATTACCTGTTAAATAATACCACACCCTTGTTATTTGTTGTTAAAAAAATTGGTTATTTGTAAAAAATTTAAGCAAAACCTCATAAGATTTAAATTTCGAACACCGAGTATAAAATAAGATTGCAATAAACTAATTGATTTTTGAATTACTTTGTAATTATTTTTAAAATATTATATATATTATATATATATATATATATATATATATATATATATATATATATATATATATATATATATATATTTTTATATATATATATATATATATATATATATATATATATATATATATTATTTTTATATTTTCCTTTCACATCTTTACGGATGGGAGTATTCGTGAACTGCCCGGGCGAGATGCCAAGAGCGTTCACGTTGCTAGGCTAAAAGGGTGAGACTACTTGTCGGACTATTGCCACCCTTGCCAGTATTACCGCTTTTTGCATCCAAAGGATACAGTTTACTGGTAGGTTCAGTTCTGCAATATGCTTGCTTGTATATTTGTGGACAAGCCCATTTACACTTATTATCATCGGTAGTATTTTAACGTTATGTAGCTTCCACATTTCCTTTACTTCCCTCGCCAGCTGCTCATACTTTCTTATCTTTTCTGCATATGTCTTCGCCATATTGTAGTCCTGAGGCACCGCAAAATCAATAAAGGTGGCTGATTTCTCTGCCTTATTCCATACCACCATATCTGGCCGATTGTGCTCAGTTGGTTTGTCGGTGATGATCGTGACGTCCCAGTAGATTTTAGTTGTTTCATTTTCCAGGATGGGCCATGGATCGTATTTATGGTGAGGTGTAAAACGGTCCAGAAGACCACGCTTACACAAGATAGCAGTTGGTGCACTACTTTTCCCATATTGTTGTGCCTCTGGAGATATTTGGTGCTGCTATGGCCGTACATCCAGCCATGATGTGCTGCACAGTTTCCTCCGCAGTGTTGCATAGTCTGCATTTCGTTGTTTCGACCTCTTGTTTAAGTATGAAACGGGCATGAGTTCGGGTCGGGACAACCTGGTCTTGGATGGCGAAGAGCATTCCCTCTGTTTGTGGAAAGAGGTACCCAGCTGTAAGGTAGGTATTTGATTTTACTCTGTCCACCTCCTCTTGGTGCAGGCTTTCGTAAAATCTCCCATGCAAAGCCTTATTTTTCCATGCATTTCTAAGCTGATCTAATTGGTTTTCTCTTTCAGGCTCCGGTTCCGCAGATAGTTTGAGAGCTGTGTATCCACGGTCCCATGCTACTATACGTTTGTATAGCGGAGATTGATTTGCCAGAAAGTATTTTTGTAGGTTGTCTCTTTCTTTATTTATAGCGGCTTCCAAGCACGCTAGTCCCCGTCCTCCTTCTGTTCGTGGCAGGTATAGTCGTTCAACAGCTGATGTGGGTTGCAGCATGCCATTCTTCCTAAGTGCGGCGCGCATTTGCCTCTCCATTCCTCCATATCCGTTTTGACCAGGTAAGTATTCCCTGTATAGGTTATTGCTGGTATGGCCATGGTTGATGCTATTCTATTTTTGGCTGTGAGTTCTGTCTTGAGAATTATATGTGTTCTTCTCATCATATATATATATATATATATATATATATATATATATATATATATATATATATATATATATATATATATATATATATATATATATATATATATTATATATATATATTATTTATTTATTTATTAGCTTATTACTTTTTATGATTCAATTACCTAAGTAAGAATTTTGTTTATTAGAAAGCAAGTTGGCTTAGAAACAAACGATCGCTTCAATGTTTTGTAGAATATTTAAGCAAAAAATTAAAAATTAAATATTGCCAGCTTTTCGTGTCCTTGAATTTTGATTTAAATGAAATGGAGTTTAAAAATATATAATAAAATTAAATGTTATATTGGGATCAGAAAGAAAGTCCCAATGCTATAAAAATATATTTTGCCAGCTATCAATAAAGAAGGCAACCAAGCAATGAATCGTTAAAAAAATAATAAATGATAAATAAATACTAAAATAATAATAAATTTAAAATATAATAATAATAAATAATAAAATTTTATAAAAGAAGTGCAAGATTTAAATAATATCTTTTTTTCTTCATAAATGTAGTTTTTTTTTTCACAAATAACTTTTTTTTTAATAAATATAAAGTGTGTAAGATCAATAAGGCAACTTTATTTTAAAACAAATAGTAAAATAATATACAGGGTGTTCCATTTAAAAAGCAACTTTGCATTATATCTTTAAAACTGTAACCGATAAAAAAATTGAGAACGCCAATGGATTCTACACAAATTTGCTGTTAACTTTTTTTTAATCTTTACTAACAACCGAAATTTAAAAGTGTGCTGAAATCGTCAAAATCTGAGAAACACCCTGTTCCTCGGCGATCTGTTTTCACCGTTGCAGATATGTCGAAAATTGGACTCGTGCCACTAGACTTGCTTTATCTGTTGTAATTTTCCAAATATTGTGGAAATTCATTGAAAAGGCACCACCCGTATAGTGAATAAAGCCGTAAAAATATTAGCGAAAAAATTACTAGATTAAGATCATGTTTTTAAAAATTTTACCTTAACAAAGGTATTTTTTGTATTACGAAAGTTAACTTATGGTCAAGAACAAATCTTTTTTTGGAATATTATTACCTACTAGAATATTTCAACACGTGGGTTTAAAAAAAAACAAAGAAAATTAGTACTTTAATTTAATAATTTGGATGCTGTATTCGGCCCTACACCTTTTTTATATTCTTGTTTAAGCGCTCCAAAGTTATAGTAGGTAATTCCACTCTAGATTAACCATTATATTCCATAAAATAGACTTCCGCACACAAAAAAATTGCAAATTCGCATGGTAATCTATTTTTACAACTTTTATTATTTATCATCTAGGCGCACGGTAGCTCACCAGGCCAAGTTCCGGCCTAGACACAGTGTGTATATATATAATAGGAAAGATTTTTTTAAACCTATTTTAACTTCGTTATCCTTTCAGATAAAGGTATGAGATTTGGTATGCACATTCACATTAATATTCTTATTACCTCTGAAAAAAAAAACGAGAAAATTATATAAGTGGTTTCTGAGATATTTCATTTTGAAAATCGCCCATTTTACTAGTGACTGACTCCCTCATTGACTTCAGAATTATGGCGCAATTCCCAAGGAAGTAGAAACTTGAAATTTGGTATGTAAGTCAATTTTAGGACACGTGTAAAACTACACTGCACATTTTTACTCTGAATGCCCTGAAACAGGGGCGGTAATATCGTGTATTTAGGGAATATTTTAGAAGTTTGCAATCTGATTGAATCTGAGTTTATAAGATCATAATTGTCTTAGAATTTAAAATGCAGGTAGGATCAGTGGCGTACCCAGGGGGGGGGGCAAGGGGGCATTTGCTCCCATAAGGGCCAAGTTCCTATTGAAAAACCTCGGCTCTTTAAATACTAAGATCTAAAATTAGACCAAGTTCTTTTTTGACTTGGCAAGTTTTTTACTGATTACAGACATATTGCTTTTTTTTTTTTTTTTCATTAATACAGACAGAACTTGGTCAAATTTTAAATCTTAGTACTTTAAGAGAAAGAGATTTGAAAACTTGGACTTTATTTTACATAAGTTTATTTGGTTTAATTTTAACGAATTCTAGTTTTCAATTTTTATCAATTAAAAATATACTTTGAGTATTTTCATTTCTATTAATCGATAAAAAGTTAAATAGCGAGAAAAGTGCCCCGATAAAGACCCTTATATATCTTATTCATAAAAATGGTTCTACAAAAATATCGACTTCAAAACTTCGAAGCAAATCCTTTAAAACTTGTGGGGTGCAGAAAGCACTCTCAACTTGCTTTTAAATAATAATTACATAAAGTTTTTCGATTGTTCGTTCTCCCTATACCTATAAATTAGAGACCGCGTCATACAATATAACAAAGTTGTTGGGTAATTTCTCAATTATCTGTCTACTGGAAATTACGTGAGATTAGATACAATAAAAAACACCTGGAACATTAAATCTGCCATTTTTTTAACCTTAGGCAAGTTGATTTATATTTTATTTTTTTTTTTTAATTATGTAATTAGGAATTCGTATACTTTTAATTGCGTTAATAACTTATATTTACGTGGGCCTTTGTGTGAACGTGTTACCCAAATACTTATTTCGAAGTTAAAATATTAAATAACTTTCTGGTATAAAATTTATTTTTAATCAAAACACTTAAACAATGGCGTTTAAACTGACAACCAACATGGGTTTTTACGAGGTAAATCAACGGTGTCTAATCTGATAAAATGTGTAAACGATTGGACAAAACTGCAAGATCAAAGCCAGTCAGTTGACATTATTTATTTAGATTTTAGTCGAGCTTTCGACCAAGTACCTCACAAAAGGCTGCTTCAAAATTGGACATTTTGGTATAAAAATTTATTTAAATTTGGGATCCAGGACTTTTTATTAGGGATATGTCGTATCAGAATAAATGGCGAATTTTCCCCGTCTAACAGTTACTGGAGTGCCACGGGTTCTGTTCTGGGACCAATCTGTTCAATTCTTTCAGAAGGAATAACATCTTCTCTCTCCATGTATGCTGATGACTCCAAGTTGTATAATAACCCAATAACAAACTACAATGTACTAGTAAATGACCTAAAAACAATAGAAGAATGGTGTTCTACATGGTCTTTGCAACTCAATAAAGAAAATTGTTCAGTATTGCATATAGCCTCTAACAATTCTTGTTTAGAGTACACTCTTGGAGAAGTCACCTTAAAAACAGTATCCACTCAAGAAGATTTAGGGATTCTGATCTCTAATGATCTTAAATGGGAGCTTCATATGGGAAAGATAGTTAAAAAAGCCAACACTATTTCATACATGGCACAGAGGGCATTTAAGAACATCTCGCCAGAATTTTCAGAAAGAATTTATAAGACCTATATACTCCCAATACTTGAATATGGAGCCTTAGTATGGAACCCATATTTTGTTAAAGATATACATGCCTTGGAATCACCAAAATGTGTTCAATTATTCGTAATTTATGTTATGAGGAAAGAATGAAAGTTTTAAACTTAACAACTTTGTCAGAGCGTCGAACTCGGGGAGACCTTATAGAGACCTTTAAAATATTGCATGACATTATTCTGTCAGCTTAAACTTCTTCCATTTAAACGAAACAAAAAAAAGGGATTAAAAAAAAAGGCAAAACCCAAATTTTACAAAAAAAAGTTAAAAACCAAGGGGGGGAGCGTTTTAAAAAAAGGTTTTTTGTCTTTTTCAAACCCCCTTTTTTCCTTAAACCCCCCAAAAATAAAATAGTGGGAAAAAAGGGGGGAAAAACCAAATTTACCGAAAAGGTTTTTCCCAAAATTAAAAAAAATTTAAAAAATTTTTTATGAATAATTGAAAAAAAAAAAAAATTTTTTTGCTGTTTCATAATTTTCAAATTAAATTTAAATTAAATTTTTCCAAAAAAAAATTTTAAAATTTTAACCTTTTGCTTCAAAATATTTTAATTAAATTATAAATTAAAAATTTCCCCTAGAGTTAAAAACCCCTGTATGTGCACCGTATTACAATCAAATTGTGCATAACTAAATTGTCGATATCTGTATAAACCAAATTTCATTTCGGAATATCTTTAAAACCCTTTTTACGATTTTGTTAAAAACATGCAATATAAGTCAAAGTATTAGATTTTTTAAAACCCCTTTTTTACCCTTTTTTTAAAAAATATTGATTTTTAAAATTTTATAGGTCTGTTTGTTTTTTAAAAAATTTAAAAATTTTTTTTTTTTTCCCCCATGTTTTAAAGGGGGGGGTTTTTGGCAGGGGGGAAAAGTGTTA
The DNA here is from genome assembly GCA_019359885.1 of Listronotus oregonensis. Classification (NCBI taxonomy): domain Eukaryota; kingdom Metazoa; phylum Arthropoda; class Insecta; order Coleoptera; family Curculionidae; genus Listronotus; species Listronotus oregonensis. The sequence continues at coordinate 7,423 of JAHBCN010000108.1, read as the reverse complement.
AATATTAAAATAACGAAAACAAAGCCCCTTTTTTTAATTTTGCAAAAATAATTTTTTAAGTTAAATCAACTTTGGAAAGCGCATTTCTTTTTTAAAGGGAATTTGGGGGGGATTTTAAAAAAGAAAAATTTAAATAAAATAGGAAAAATTGTCCGTATTATTTGGGTTCAATAACCCCAAATTTTTTTGGGGGTTGATTCCGGGGGAATTGGAAAGAATGTAAAAAGTTTTCCCCCAAGGTTTAATTTTACCCTTTTTTAAAACAAATTTTTTTCGATTCCAAAACAAAAATCGACTTAACCAAAAAAGATTTTCAAAAATGCTAATTAAAAAATTTTCAAAACTTTATAAAAATTTTTTTTAAAGAAAAAGTAATTTTTAAAATACTTTTTGAAAAAAAATATTGGGAAAATTTTAACGTATTTGGGGAATTTTTTTTAAAATTTTAAATTAAAAAAAAAAAATGCTTTTTAAAAAAACAAGTTTTTTTTAAATTTCTTTTTTTCACAATTTTAAAAAAAAACCAAAAAAAAATTTTTTCATTAGAATTAAAAACATTTGGGGGGTTCTTTTTCACCAATTCTTTGTTTCTTTAAAAATTTTTTGATCCCCAAACCTTATGCGAAAACAAATTAAGGGGTGTTCAATAAGTTAATCAAAAAAGTTGAAAATTTGTTTTGGCTTTTTTTTTTTTAAAATTTTTTTTTTTGATTTTTAAAACCTAATTTTTATTTAAATTATTGGTTTTTACGTTTTAACTTTTGGATGACAATTTCACCTATGTAGAAATAACCCCATTTGAAATGTAAAAAATCGAAATTTGCAATCGGATAAAAGGCAAAAAGTAGCGACTGTAATTTATATTGTTGTTTAATTATTATTTTGCTTTTAACTTTGTTTCATTCGCGCAATTGTCTTACCAAATATTATTTGCACTTAGATTTTGAGCTCTCGTAAATATCCGGCCAAATCTGATCTGGTATTACCTGTGATAAACTTTTATTAAATGTTTAGTTTTTTAATTTTCTAGTTTTTATTTCTATATTTTCAATATTTCCACATATTTCCAAAGTTTCCGGAAATATTTCCAAATATATAATTCCGGAAATTTTCCATCACTAGTCACGAATGACATTGAGTGAAAAACCTTTATATTTGTTTTGGTCTGCTTCAATGGAAAAGCCAATGACAAAGCTCAACTTTACGTTTATCCATTAATAAAAAGCGCTTTTATTGTCGGCTTTAATGTTTATCCATTAAATTTCCAAATTATAGCAAATACCTAGAACGACAATTTTTTTAATGTTCTTACCATGTATATACTGGTTTACAACCGGTATACTTGAGTTCATTTAAAGTTTAAACTTAAGTGATAATAATTTATAATTAAATTGGTTAATTTTTAAATTTAAGAGTATTTAGAAAAACACAAAATTTTACATGACAGGCAGTACGGATTCTGTCTGTCGTTTGTCAATTCCAGATTGTTGCTCTTAACAAAACCAAAACTTTGACCAGGTTTGGCATGATGTGCTCCTTAAAAAACATCCCTCATACGGTCTTCCACCTAAACATTGTTCTTAGCTCTGCAGTTTCTTTTCTAATCGCTGTATATCAAATATTGTAGATGGTCCCTTTTACAGTATTCACCAAGTTATTGCTTGGGTGCCCGGGGCTTATTACTGTTTTTGTACTATTTCTTCTTTTCATCGACGATCTTCTCTTTTCCACAATCAGTACCATTTATAGTTTTGCTGACGATAGTACCCCCCACTGTAATATTTAGTATCTTAAACCGTTTGCTAAGCCTGAAAAAATGTGGAGTGAAAATATTTGGAGATTTCACCTCTGCGGGTAGTAGGTTTCACAGTCTAGACACTCTAGGTATAAACAAAGGAACAAAGTGGAAAATTCGGAGCCTCTTAAGGAGGCCTGTACAGGGATGCATAAGATTGGCACTACGTGTTGCTTGTTGGGACGTTCCAGAGGAGGAATTATTCCGGATAAATCCTTGGAGCAAAAGCCGTGGAAATATATATCGGAGAGTAACAGCGTCTCACAGCTCGTCAATGAGCACGAGGTAAAAGCTTTTACGTACGAGTAAAATCATTAATAAGGTGATTGAAATCAAGAAGGCTTAGAGTTGCAGGAAACGTCATTCACCAGACATGGGAGCAATTTTTCAGAGAAGGTCAGATTTGGGATACATTACGAGTATAAAGATTAGAAGGGAAAAACTTTCTGGCTCGAAAAAGAAGTCCGAGATTTTTCGAAGCTGCTATGGCTATGAATATATTGTGTTTATGTCAATTAAGGTGATTCTTTAAAGTAAAGTTCACAAGGTTAAACGAGTTGTAGAACTTGGTCGCTTAAAAGTAAAGGATGAGTATTGGCAAATTTTTTTCGCGACAGCCACCATGATTGTGTTTTTGAGGCATTAAGCTGGACAAGATTTTTGGCGCCCCAATCCAATACTAACTTGAGGTCCTGTGAAATCAATATCTACACTTTTTTTCCAAATCATAAAAAATATGTTTCGTTCTCTCAACCTGGAAAACAGTTTAGATATAAACTACGCCAATCAGACATTTAAAAAATATTATTTTACATAGTCATTTCAATTTATATCACGATGCTGAGTCTGCAAATGCCTCCAGAAATAAATATGACGGTTCCATTTTACGCCACGTATTAACCACCACCATCGCTTTTGCGTAGTCAGAAAAATCGTTTTCGTGAAGATATTATTTGACTTTAGAAATGATTAATGGTAAGTAAAAGAGATTAGAACAATAAAAGATATACATTTTAAAGCTTGGTTTGTAAAATTACAGCATTAAATAAATAGGTAATTTTATCCTAAGGGATCCTTAGAGCACTTTACTGATTAAACACAATGTTTTTAAATTCAGTCGACCATTACTTGGTGAAGATATTACATAGGTTAAGGTTTTATAGGATAAGCAGTAATGTAATTTTAATTCACTTTTACTAACTGAAGATAATCACTTGAATCCTTATGTATAATAAACTAGCTTCTTTAGAATTGACCTTTCTGGCAACCGGTGTTTACTCTGTTAAAAGGGCTCTTGTTTTTTTTTTTTAATTTGCTACATATTTTTAAAAGATGAGTAATTACGCCTATTTTAACGTAACTTTCGTATTGGTAAATAAAATATGCGCCATGTGCGCCAAGGTTCTTGAGGTTTTAGTCCTTTTATTTATAAAAATTGCTGCCACGAAGTCTGATGCCTAAGTACTAACGTACCGTGAGTGTGTTTAAGTGTGGCAAGAAGGAGTTTATCAAGAGACATAAATATGAGGAGATTTGGAGAAAAAGAAGAAACTTTTGTGGGTAGCAGGTTACATAGTATGAACACTTTAGAAATGAAGAAACGGGGAAAGTGGGAAGTTCGAGGCCTCTCAAGTTGGATTGTAAAAGGATGCATAAAAGTGGCACTACGTATTGTTTTGTTGGGAGCTGCTAGAGGACAAATTATACGAGCCTTTCTTCATAGCACAAACCGTTAAAATACCTATAAAAGAGCGACAGATCCTCTACAGCCCGTCGGTGGGCAAGAAAAGGAAGCTTTTCTGTAAGCGTAGAATCATTAATAAGACGAACCGCTCTTCTTTGAATGAACTTAAGAATGCTAAGAATTGTAGAAGACGCCATTGCCCAAATATGAGATCAATATTCTAAAGGCAGTCTGATTTGGGATACATACAGAGTATAAAAAAATAAAAGGAGATAAATATTTTTTGGCGCGAAAATGGAACCCAAGCTTTTTTGAGGCTGCTGAGGTGATGTAACGTATTTGTGCCAGTTAAGGTTATTCTTAAAAGTAACACCAACACGATTAATGACTATTGGTCTGCAGAACTTGGCCGCTCATATGTAACGGATGAGCAATGTAAGACGTTTTTCGCGACAGCGAACATGACTGTGTTTTGGAGGCAAATGTAAAAGGTTTTTGGCGCCCCAATCCCAGATTAGTTTAAGTTCTTGTGAAAGAGATATCTGCATTGACCTGTGCTTGTTTTTAAAATCAGACTTACAGGCTGGTACTGTCGTCAGCAAAACCATGAATAGAAGTGATTGTGGAAGAGAGATGATCTTTGATGTGAGGAAAAAACAGAGTTGGTGCCAGTACTAAGTTCTGTCGCACTTGGCAATAATTTGGTTAAAGCTGGAAGAATGACCATCTACAATAAGTGATATACCTTGATTAGAAAGGACACTGGAGAGCCAATGAAGTTTGTTAAGAAACCCATCATGCTAGATTCGATCTAAAGTTTTGGATATATCAAGACTAATGATCTGGGATTCACCAAGAAACTTAAGAGACTTGTTTCAGTTGTGGGAGGCAAAGGAAAGAAGATCAGCTGTGGATCTTCTGTGACTGAATCCATACTGTCTCATGTAAAATTTTGTCTTTTTTCAAATACTTTAAGATTTGGGAATTATTGAATTTTTCCATTCTCTTACAAGCCACTAAAAGAAGAGTTATAGGTCTATAGTTAGAAGGGAGAGTTTTGCATTATTTCTTGGGAACGGGTTGCACACGTGCAGCTTTCCAGCTCTCCGGACCCGCGTCCTAAAAGATTCGAAAGAGGCGAGTTAAGATGGGTGAAAGCTTAGGAGCACATTTATTTAAGTCGATGGTTGGTCATGTGCTCATATTGTGCAGATGTCTTTGTGTATATTTGATACCAAATTGTAAAGAACATCAAACAATTCTTGACATTATTTCTTCACCTGACACTATGTGGGATCTTTAAACAATATTGTGTAGTTTTAGAGTGCAATGTTGCAATAATTGACGCCAAAATGTTAATGTACCTATGCGCCAAACTCGGTATTTGTAATATATTGATTATCGAAAAAAAACTTGCAAAACCAGGGCCCTAAGGATTTTTGTTTTAAAGTTTTTAAATTTTTTTTCCAAAATTTTCAATTTTAAGATTTCAAACTGAAATAAATTTTTTAAAAATCATGAGACTGACAACATTTTTTATTCATTTTAATTTAGACTAATACTAGAATCATACAAATTTAATAGGTGGGGCACATCTCAGCTACAAAGAAAAATGCGGGCCCTCAAACCACAAAAAGAGGTAAAAAATAATTTCAAGCCAACTTTGCATTGCATTAAAAAAAAACAGAAATGATCGAGTATTTCTAATTAGTCAAAAACACCTTCCATTCATGCCCTTTTGAACGATATGCACAAACCACAATTTGCTTAAAAACAGCAAGAGTAATTTGTCAACTTTATAAAGGTGGGCATTTTTTTAAGAAATTATTCTTTTGATAAAGTTGACAAATAATTCTTGCTGTTTTTAAGCAAATTGTGGTTACTGCATATCGTTCAAAAGGGCATGAATTGAAGGTGTTTTTGACTAATTAGAAATACTCGATCATTTCTAGTTTTTTTAATGCAATGCAAAGTTGGCTCTTAAAATTATTTTTTTACCTTTTTGTGGTTTGAGGGCCCGTATTTTTCTTTGTAGCTGTCATGGCCCCAATTTTTAAATTTGTATGATTCTAGTATTAGTCTAGATTAAAATAAAATAAAAAAGTTGTCAGTTTCATGATTTTTCAAAAAGTTATTTCAGTTTAAAATTCGAAAATTGAAAATTTTGAAAAAAAATTCTAATAAAAAATTTTTAGGGTCAATTCTTGGGTCAAAATATCTGGGTGGACTGCATAGCAGACGGCCCCACAGCAGAATATTCAGGAATTTTTAGCTGCTAATGAAACACCCTTAGAAGGTAATGTTCTCTTTTATTAATTTAAATAAAATATAGGATCTACAAATAGATATAGATATAACATTTAAAGATTATTTCAATTTCTATATTTTCTTTAGGTATTTAAAAATTGTATTTTTATCCTAGAGGAGGATCAACTTTCTATGCACTATATTATCGTTAAAATAATAATCTTAAGTGGTAAAAGGATTTTTAAGAATAAATAATGTTTTATTTTTTTTAGATGTAATTCATTCTTAAAATAGATGTCACTGATTTTACAGGAAATATTATAAAAGCTGAAAAAAAGACTTTCAATTTAATAATTACATTATCAAATCCAAGAATATGATACCAACAAAATAATTACTTTTTTATTTTAAATCGATAAAGCAATATGCTGTAAAAGTATAAACATTGTGTATATTTATTATACTCTATTCCCTCACACGTGCATGTTGCACAACTGCTGGCAGAAATATTTTCAACTGAATGCAAAAAAGATGGACCATGGGCTGGATGAAAAAATAAACAAATTGTGCATACCAAAACTTCAAGATGAATTAATTACACAATTTGATGGAGAATTAATTAATTACATTTTGTTATTATAACCATTCTGAAAACAATTTGAAAGAATATCTACATTTGCCGAATACAAATTCACACATTTTAAAGAGTGGGATTTAGAATATTTTAATTTTATGGTTTAATTTACATTGCATTTACCTACTTTGTAATTCGCGCCATTCTCCGAGCTTTGCTTTGCCACCGCGTTTGGATCGATTGGCTTAAAAAGCTTTCCATGAGTTTTCCAGCGCAAGCTCTTTTCCCAGCATTCTATTGGACTGTACTGATGTCACATTTGCTTCTATATATATCGCTGATGAGTCATAGACCACAGTATTTCCCTGAACGCCAGACGGCTGATAATAAAAGGTTGTCACATTTGTGCTTTTCGTAAGTGACTTTTTTTGTTTGTCATGTGTTTTGGGTTTTTATGTTTTTGGATAATCTTTGGTAAGTTCTCATAACTAAATAGATGTTTTTAGAACTGAAGTTGCTTAAAACATGCGTGCTAGTGTAGTTCGCGCCAAAAAGTAAGGCTTTTTGATAAACTAAACGTTGACGTTTAAGGAAATATGTATACTTTTCCATTGCTAACTTTGAATGTTTAGGATTTCCATTAATACATAACTTTTATTGCTGCAAAGACTCGTAAATATATGGTTTTTAAATGATTATTTTCTTTTTAATAATCATGATTTTAAAGTAATAATAATGAGCAAAATTCTTGCTGGGTATAAGTATGCAAGCGTTTTTGTAAAAGTTAATCCTAATTTTTTATTCTACAAATATTCATTTAGGAGACGGATTTTAGGATTTAATATTAAGGAATGAGTGTAAATAATTATAGAGAGCTTATTTTATAAAGGTATGTTTTTACTTTGAGTGTTGTCTTACCAGGTATTATAATAAAGATAATATCTTAACATGTTTACAGTAACAAGCATCTTTTTAAAGTATATATTTTAATTTATCCGAAAGAGTTTTTTTTTTTAAAATTAACACCAGTTTAAATCATTTTATATTGCAAACATTCGTTCAGGGGTTAAATTTGAGATTCGATAGTAAGGAATAACTGTAAATATTTAATAGAGGTTTCAAA